>PVJC01025156.1:0-24958 GCA_004026665.1 Murina feae | reverse complement strand
CTTACAGCATAAACAGAGATAATTTGTGACAACAAAAGCATAAAATGGGATGGGAAAAGATCAGAATTTTCAGAGGATGGAGATCAGATGCATTCAAAAGAAAAAAGACTACTGTATATATGGAAATTTCTTTTTCATAAACCTAATGGTAAACACACTCACACAAAACAAACTGAGGAACATAACTTAAAAAAAGGGGAAAACAGAAAAGATGTATGGAATACCATCAAACAAAAACAACAGACAAAAATACAAAGAAAAAGAAATCAGTGGAGACATAGGAAACAAAGGATAAAAGGGTTATATATCAACAATTACCCTAAAAGCAAATTGACTGACCTCACTAATAAAAAGGGATAGAGTAGCAGATTAGGTCAAAACAAAACAAAACAAAACAAAAACCAACCATATGTTCCCTTCAGGAGACACATCTAAGCTGTGAAGATAGAGATAGGCTGTTTCCAAGCAAACAGCACCCAAAGAAAAGCAGGCATAGCCATACTTATATCTAATAAAATATATCTCAAAAAAACAAAGATAGTAAGAGACAAAGATGGACATTTTAAAATGATAAAAAGAACACTACCATCAAGAAGACTTACGCAGCCAATCAGGGAGCACCAAAATATACAGAACAACACAACAGTACTAAAGGTAGAAACTGACAAAAACACTATCATAGTTGGAGACCTAAATACTCTATTCCCAGCTGTAGACAGATCAACCAAACAGAAAATCAATAAAGAAATAATCAGCCTTGCCCAGCAGGCATGGCTCAGTGGTTGTAGGTTGACCTATAAACCAGGAGGTCACGGTTTGACTCCTGGACAGGGGGGTTGTGGGCTCGATCCCCAGTGTGGGGCATGCAGGAAGGCAGCTAATCAATAATTCTCTCTCATCATTGATGTTTCTATCTCTCTCTTCCCTTCCTCTCTGAAATCAATAAAAAATATTAAAAAGAAAAGAAATATCAGCCTTAAATGACACAATAAATCAAATGGACATAACTGACATTATTAGAACCTTTCATCGCAGAACATCAGATTATATGTTCTTCTCCAGTATACAAGGAACATTTTCAAGGACAGACCATATATTGGGTCACAAACTAGCTTCAACAAATTTAAGACTACTGATTATACCTCTCTTACCACAATGCTTTGAAATGAGGAATCACCCAGAAAAAGGAAATCCACAAATATGTGGAGATTAAACAACATACTACTAAATATGACTAGGTCAATCCTATATAATAAAAGCCTAATATGCTAAGTGTCCGATTGACCTGTTGGCCGTTCAACCAATCAAAGTGTAATATGCTGATATGCTAAGGCCACTCAACCACTTGCTATGACATGCACTGACCAACAGGGGGCAGGCAGTCGACCAGTCGCTATGACATGCACTGATCACCAGGGGGCAGATGCTCCAACTGGTAGGTTAGCTTGCTGCTGAGGTCCAGCCAATTAGGACTGAGCGAGATGGGCTGGACATGCCCTGGAACCTTCCCGCGGCCCCTCTCTAGCTGGCCAACCTCCCACATCCCTCCCCAGCCCCAATGGTGCACCAATGGGATCCCTTGGCCTGGCCAGCATCTTCTCGCAATCCGAGACCCCTTGGAGGATGTCAGAGAGCCGGTTTTGGCCTGATCTGGCAGGCCAGGCCAAGGGACCCCACTGGTGCACAAATTCATGCACCAGGCCTCTAGTGAAGAAATAAAAGGTGAGATTAAAAGATATATAGAGGCAAATGGGAATGACAATGCGAAACTTCTGGGATGTAGTGAAAGTAGTATTAAGAAGGAAGTTTATATCATTACAGGCCTATCTCAAGAAACAAGAGAAATCCTAGGTAAACAACCTAACATTACATCTTAAAGAACTAGAAAAAGAGGAACAAAAGCAACCCAAAGTTAGCAGAAGAAAGGAAATAATAAAAAAATTAAAGCAGAATTGAATGAAATAGAGAACAATTAATGCAACAAAGAGCAGATTCTTTGAAAAGATTAATAAAATTGACAACCCTGTGGCTAAAATCACTAAGGAAAAGAGAAAAGACTCATATAAACAAAATCAGAAGTGAAAGAGAAGTTACCACTGACATCACAGATATATAAAGGATCATACTAGAATACTATGAAAGACTGTATGCCACTAAATTCAATGGCCTAGAAAAAAAGATTATGTTCCTAGAAATATATAATCTTCCTAGACTAAATCATGAAGAATTAGAAAATGTAAATAGACTGACCAACAATGAGGAAACTGAAATCATCAAAAACCTCCCAAACAATAAAAGTCCAGGACCAGATGGCTTCATCCGTGAATTCCACCGAACATTCAAAGGTTTAATACCTATCTTTCTCAAACTCTTCCAAAAAAACTGAATTAGAGGCAATACTTCCTAACACATTTTATGAGGCCAACATAACCCTGATACCAAAATCTGGCAAGAATAACATGAACCAAGAAAACAAAAGACCTATATCTCTGATGAATACAGATGTAAAAATCCTAAACACTAGCAAATCAAATACAACAATACATTAAAAAAATGACACATCACAACCAACTGGGGTTCATTCCAGGAGCACAAGGATGGTTCAACATATGCAAATCAATCAATGTAATACACCACATTAACATAACAACAAATAAAAATCAGGTGACCTTATCAATAGATGCAGAAAAAGCATTTGATAAGACACAACACCCATTTATGATTAAAAGACTCAATAAAATAGGAATAGAAGGAAAGTAGCTCAATATAATAAAGGCCATATATGACAATTCCTCAGCAAATCTTGGTTAAAATCATTTTAAAATTAACTGTTAATTTTCACAAGTGACATACTTGATAATTTATCCATTAAATCCAAAGTCTGTTAAACCAAGGCTCGCAAAATCAAGGGTTTACTGTATCTGCAAAGAACAGCTCCGACAAATATTCAAAGTATACAAAAAAAAACTCATACAAGTCAACACCAAACAAACAATCCAATTTAAAAAAAGGCAGCCTACTTGAAACAGACATTTCTCCCAAGAAGACATACAAATAATCAACAGATATATGAAAAGATGTTCAACTTCACTATTAGGGAAATGCAAATCAAAATTACAATGAGATACCACTTCACACCTGTTAGAATGACTATTATCAACAAGACAGTTCATAACAAGTGTTGGAGAGGTTGTGGAGAAGAGGGAACCCTCATTCACTGCTGGTGGGAATGTAAACTGATAGAACCACTATGACTGTTCCTCAAAAAATTAAGAACAGAGTTACGATATGACCCAGCAATTCCTCTTCTGGGTATCTACCCGAAAAACTCGAAAACATTTATTCACGAAGATGCATGCATCCCTATGTTCACTGCAGCACTGTTCATGGTAGCCACGACATGGAGACAACAAAAGTGTCCTTCAATAAAGGATTGGATAAAGAAGATGTGGTTCATATAAACTATGGAATATTTCTCAGTCCTGAGAAAAGATGAAATACTGCCATTTGTGACAACATGGATGGAGCTTGAGAATATTATCCTAAACAAAATAAGCCCATCAGAAAAACCTAAGAACTATATGATTTCAAAACTGAAACTCATAGGCACAGACAACAGTATGGTGGTTATCAAAATGTACACTTGAACCTATGCAATCTTATTAACCAACAAGGGCCTGGTGCACGAAATTCGTGCACCAGGGCGGGGGCAGTCCCTCAGCCCAACCTGCACCCTCTCCAATATGGAGTTCTTGGGGACTCTCACAATCCAGGACCTCTGGTTCTTAACCGCTAACCTGCCTGCCTGCCCACCTGCCTGATCCCCTTAACTGCCCTCCCCTGCCGGCCTGGTCACCCCTATTAACTTTCTTTTTTAATCTTATCCCCTTCACAAACAAATGTATTTGACTTCCTTATTGGCTTCTTCCTCTCACACAATTTTTCTCCTTTATGTAACACTTTTCCTACTGACTCATCATTTATAAACTTTTCT
The DNA here is from genome assembly GCA_004026665.1 of Murina feae. Classification (NCBI taxonomy): domain Eukaryota; kingdom Metazoa; phylum Chordata; class Mammalia; order Chiroptera; family Vespertilionidae; genus Murina; species Murina feae. The sequence goes on along the minus strand of PVJC01025156.1, from coordinate 20,964 downwards.
TTCCTCCTTATTTCCTACTTCTGTTCCATCATCACTCTTCCCATTTTTCTACTACCCTCCTTCCCTTCCCACATTCCTTCTTTCCTTTATCTTTACCCCTGCCCACCCTCCCTTTTTCCTTCCTTCCCACCTTTTTTTGTTCACTTCCTCCCTCTGACCTGCTTTGCTCCCTCCCCCATTCCTTCCTTCTTCCCATTCTCCTTTTAAGCTCTACCAGCTCCTCCTTTATAACTTTTCTTCCCTCCCTCTTTTTCTCTCATCCTACCTTTGCCATACATTCTTCTCTACTTACTGCCACTGTTTTAATACCTATCTATCTACCTGCCAAATTATCCACTATCATTTATCTTTTTTTCTTTTCTGACTCCTACTTTTAAAATTTGTCCCCAGTACACAACTATACTTGGTTTTCATTATAGGCCCTACAGTTCACTCATACATCCTCTTTTTTAAACTCTGCTGTCCACTGACTCTTTTATAAAGTTCTTCCCTCCATCCTGTTCCACCCCTCCCCCACCTGGTTACTTCCCCCCAACTCTCCCTGGCTGCTGCTCCCTCCGCCCCCTCCCCCGCCCATCTCTCCGTCTCCTGGCTCCCATGGGTTCCTCCCAGCTCTGAAGGGAGACAGGGCCTCTCACAGGAGACAGGGCCAGCTGCCTGCTCCCACCCCTCCTCAGCTGCCGCCTGGAATCCATCGCTTAGCATCCATGTGTGTGCCCCGCAATCAATTGATTCCCAGGCTGCAGCCGAGGGGCCGGCTAGTCTGCTCCCGCCCTGCTCCTCCCACCCCACAGCTGCCGCCTGGATCCCGAGGCAGAGGTCTTCGTCTGCCCTGCTGAACCCCGGTGCTCAGCTTCTCCCCAGGCTGCGGCCTCTGCCATTTTGGCTGGGCTAATTTGCATACAGTCGCTCTGATTGGCTGGTAGGCGTGGCTTAGGCATCCTGACAAAACGGTCAATTTTATTTTATTATTTTTTTATCTTTATTGTTCAGATTATTACAGTTGTTCCTCTTATTTCCCCCCATAGTTCCCCTCCTCCCAGTTCCCACCCCACCCTTAGTCTTTACCCCCTCCCCCTCGCTGTTCTCATCCGTAGGTATACAATTATTGTCCAGTCTCTTCCCACACCCCCAACACCCTTTCCCAAAAAAAACTGTCAGTCCAATCCCTTTCTATGCCTCTGATTTTATTCTATTCAGTTTATTTTGTTCACCAGATTTTTTATTCACTTGATTTTTAGATTCACTTGTTGATAGATATGTATTTGTTATTCATAATTTTATCTTTACTTTTTCTTCTTCCTCTTCTCAAAGGATACCTTTCAGCATTTCATATGTTGGGTGGTGATGAACTCCTTTAGCTTTTTTTTTGTCTGTGAAGCTCTTTATCTGACCCCCAATTCTGAATGGTAGCTTTGCTGAGTAAAGTAATCTTGGCTGTAGGTTCTTGCTATTCATCACTTTGAATATTTCTTGCCAATCCCTTCTGGCCTGCAAAGTTTCTGTTGAGAAATCAGCTGACAGACGTATGGGTTCCCCCTTGTAGGTAACTGACTGCTTTTCTCTTGCTGCTTTTAAAATTCTCTCTTTGTCTTTTGCCTTTGGCATTTTAATTATGATGTGTCTTGGTGTGGTCCTCTTTGGATTCCTTTTGTTTGGGGTTCTCTGTGCTTCCTGGACTTGGAAGTCTATTTCTTTCACCAGGCAGGGGAAGTTTTCTGACATTATTTCTTCAAATAGGTTTTCAATATCTTGCTCTCTCTCTTCTTCTGGCACCCCTATAATTCTGATATTGGTAGCTTTGAAGTTGTCCCAGAGGCTCCTTACACTGTCTTCATATTTTTGGATTCTTTTTTCTTTTTGCTTATCCATTTGGGTATTTTTTGTTTTTTCGTATTTCAATTCTTTGATTTGATTCTTGCGTTCCTCTAGTCCGCTGTTGGATCTCTGTATAATATTCTTTATTTCAGTCAGTGTATGCTTACTTTCTAGTTGTTCCTTTTTCATATCCTCAAGGGTCTCATTAGATTTATTGAAGGTCTCACTAAATTTATCGGCGGTTTCTAGAAAATTCTTGAAAAACCATAAAACCGTGGTTTTGAACTCTATATCCAGTTGTTTGCTTTCCTCCATTTCTGTCATTTGTGATCATTTTCTTTGTCTCCGCATTTTGGCTGCTTCCCTGGGTTGATAGAGTGGCTTTCTGTGTTAGGTGATCACTGAGAGGACATGACCTCCAAGCCACTTGGTTATGCGAATCAGCTGTATCTACAGTGGGAGAACTTCTGTGCTGGAGACACCCTTATGGGGCAAGAGTTGTTTGGGTATGTTGGCACTTGTATCTCCAAGGAGGTGCTATTTTTAGCTTCTCCCTGGGGCTTCCCAGCCTTTTATATGCAAAAGCCCCTACCCACAGCTTGGGTGGGGCAGGGTCTTGGTGAGTCTACAGGATGAAGCAACCAGCTATGGCCGCTTCTCAGCCCTGCCCTAAGAGGCACAGGGTCTCAGGTCACTTGTAGTTTCTCCCAGGGCCAGAGGGTGCTAGACAGTCCAGCTCCTCCCCGTATGATTCTGTGTCCCCAGAAACTTGCCTGGTACTGGAGTTCAGAGCCGTCAGGAGCTTGTGCTTCCCTCCAGTACGAAATGCCTCCAGCCGTTTCCGCAAGCTCTTTCCGAGAGCCCTTTCCGCACACCCCTTCACACATGCTTCAGTACCTCTGCACTTTATTTCCACACCTCCTCTGAGTCTCAGTCTCTTTCTAGTTGTAGAATTTCCACTCAGCCAGCCTTCCTGTGGGTCTGGGTGGTGTCGGTTTTTTCTTTTTGTTGTTGTTTTAAAATAGTTGTGCATGGCCGCAATTCCAGTGTTCACCTATGCCGCCATCTTGGTTTCTCCCCGAAATGGTCAATTTTAATATTACGCTTTTATTAGATTAGATGTCACTCCAATAAAAAAATGGTTATGCATTCTGTGCAAGAAGAAAACAAATGCCACACAGAGAAAGGCTCTACTGGAAGGCAATATAGCTGGCTTCTTTACACATTTAAGTCTCTAAACTTAGGCTCTGAATCTGCTCAGTCTCACATTAGCTTTAGAAGCTTATCAATTCTAAGCCTAAGGTTCTATGAAATGAAGGGGTGGGACCTCAAAGATCCCTTCATTTCTTTCCTTCCTTCTAGTTAAAAAAAGGTGGTAGCCTCAAAATGAAGACATGAGTATAAAAGCATTAAATGTTTTATCTTAAAAGAGAGAGAAGAAAGCATTCACAGTTTGTTTTTACTGGATTCTGTAATCTGGTAATAGCTTTCTTTGCTATCATCTGTCATAAATACAACTGATAAGCAGAAAATGTAATATGTGTTTAAAGAATAATTTCATCTTCATATCAGTGCACTGGAAACAAGAGTAAAGAGATAAATACTACTTTCATTTTTTTTTAAAAAAGGGGCAACTATCTGATAAAGCCAAAGTAGTTTGTATTTCAAAAATTTCAAGTAGCTTTTAATCAGCTACCATAGTAAGCCAGAGCCCATTTTAAAAAGAAAAAAAAAAAAATTCCTGTTACAGATCTAATCATTATCTTTCATATTAAAACACAATTCTTTCTTCTTTAATATCTTCCAACTATACAAACAATGATTATCTCTAGCTTAGTCAACATTACAGTGTTGCCATCCTCACCCACTTACATTCAAATCTTCCCTTCATTCTACACTGAGTGGCCAGATTATTATGACCACTTGACATTTGTAGGCAAATTAGCTATAATTTCTCGCTAAAGTTCCTAGAGGGCCAGATCATTACAAATAGGGAAGCAGGTTGTTTACCATGACAGAAGTGATTTTTTTCTGAAGATATGGGTAAACAACACGATTTAACAGCCTTTGAACATGGGATATATTTGAATGTGAGTGGCCAGATTATTATGACCACCCCATCAGTACTTCATTGGGCCACCTTTTGCCTTCAATACTGCGGCGATTCTTCTTGGCATTGACTCCATGAGATGTTGAAAGGCATGTGAGGAATCTGACACCATGCCTGATGAATAGCACTGTCCACTTAGTTCTGTGAGATTTGATGGTGTGGAACCAGTTGCCTGATGGATCTTTTAACTTCATTCCACAAATGCTCAATTGGATTGAGATCTGGTGATTGTGGGGGCCACCTAAGCAAGGTAAAGTCTCCCTCATGTTCTGGAAACCACTCCTGCACAATATGAGCACTGTGGTATGGCGCATTGTCTTGTTGGAAGAAGCCATTCCATTGGCATACACCATCAACATGATAGGACGAACTTGATCAGCAACAATACTTAGGTATGTTGTGCTATTTAGACGTTGTTCCACATGAATTAAAGGGCCCAAATCATGCCAGAAAAACATGCCCCAAACCATAACACTGCCCCCACCAGCTTGAAGGGTTGTACTCATGCATATGGGGTGCATGCTTTCATGCTGTTTCTGCCAAATTCTCACTCTGCCATCTGCATGATGCAACTGGAAACGTGATTCATCAGACCACAGTCCATTCATCGGACTTTTTTCCAATGCTCGACTGTCCAATCCTTGTGTTTTTGTGTGAATTGGAGATGTTTCATCTTGGTAACTGCAGACAGCAAAGGTATTTGAACAGGCCTTCGGCTTCCATATCCCTTCAATGCAGTATATGGCTAATTTGCCTACAAATGTCAGGTGGTCATAATTATCTGGCCACTCACATACAAATATATCCCACATTCAAAGGCTGTTAAATCATGTTGTTTACCCATATCTTCAGAAAAAAATCACTTTTACTGTTGTGGTAAACAACCTGCTTCCCTATTTATAATTGGCCCTCCAGCAACTTCAGCGAGAAATTATAGCTAATTTGCCTATAAACGTCAGGTGGACACAATAATCTGGCCACTCAGTGTTATATATTCACTGTTAGACTCCATATTCTGATCTTCAGTACTTTTCTATTGTGATTACTCATCTTGTCCTGAGATATATACACATGAATTCTCTCATGGTTGGCAAAGCCTAAATAAAATTAACATGAAGAGTCAGATTTCCACAACAGCAGGACACAGGCTTATTCATGGAGCATATGCTGAATTACTGATAGGAACATTGGGTTAAGAACTGCAAATGACACTGCAACAGATCAACGGCCTACTCACAGCTCTTTTTTAAATATATATGTATATATATATATATGTTTGTGTGTGTGTGTGTGTGTGTGTGTGTGTGTGTGTATATATATATATATATATATATATGTCTTTGTTGATTCTAGAGAGAGGAAGGGAGAGGGGGAGAGAGAGAGAGCAACAGAAACATTGATGAGAGAATCACTAATTGGCTGCCACCTGAACACCCCAGACTGGAGACTGAGCCCACAACTAGGCACATGCGATGACCTAGAATCAAACTAGCGACCCCTTGGTGCATGGGATAATATTCAATCCACTGAGCCACACTAGCCATGGCAACTCACAACTCTTTTAAGTGATCTTAAAAAAGATGCTAGAGATTAAACTGGCTCATCATCATCTTTAAGGGTAAGACATGTCTTCTGAACATAATTGACTTCTCAGAAAGATTCTTGAAAGGATTCATTTTTTCCGACCTTTAAAACTAATGCAACCACAAGTACAGGGTTGCTATGTTAAAAAGTGAGATAATTTATGTAAATCTGCTCTATGAAGAGCAATACCCTATATATATTTAGGAAAGTCTATCATCATCTTTGTCATAAAGGACCTCTTTTTACCCACCAAAGGTGCAGGGAGAGTAGAGACAAGAAATTAACTTTCTCTGTTATATCTTTTAGAATTTTCTTTAATACCATTGTCGATATTCTCTTTTCTTCCGATTTTCTCACTGTATTATGTTGACCTTTTTCTCCCAGAATAGCAATACATTTCCCCATTTGTTTCCTTTGTCTCATGTTAACTTTACTTCTGAATCAAATGAAATAGGAATTTCAATATCAAATAGGAATGTGCAAGACATGTATTTCCTCAGATACATACACATGAATGGACACTATTGATGCATAGTGTATATCAAAGGCAAAAGCAACAAAATAAAACAGACCCATTACAACAACTGAGGACATGACTTACCTTCTGGCTCACTCTCTGACCCTGAGAGACTGCCATAGTTGTTCATTAGTGAGCACAGGGCTGGTGTTACTTCCTTGGGTATGACAGTACTTTGTGGTTTCTCCTCTTTATCAGACTCTGAAACAGAAAAACAACTAAGAGTAACAGTATACCAAAAATATCTACCACAATAAAAAGAAAGCTGACAGCCCCCAATTCACACACGTGTTAGGAAAAGAATTTTTTCCTAAATCTTTCCGAAGAACAAAACCCAAAGGACCTGAAAAATTTATCCTTGGTTTAAATCTTCATGATCAGAGAAGTAATTTGCCCCAAGAGAAGACACAGGGGCAAATGGAAGCTATACACAACTATCATTTCACAGATTATGGAATTTGGGCCTTCTTTAAATTAATTTAATTACAGTCTTTGCTATTAATTTATTGTATTTACTTTATTTATGCTATTAATTAATTTCATTAAGATAGTAGAGAGACCAGAAATGTATTAAATTCCCTGGATTAGGATCAGACTTTGAATATTAGATTTAGGAATAAAATATAACCATATCTACCGTGTTATTTTTAAGACTGGTTTTAAGGACAGAAATTATATTTATGCCATTCTATAAATAAAAGCTTAATCAAAGAATTCTGCTGAAATTAATCTGTCCGAAGTTTTTATTATTTGGGATGTGAACGTCTAAGAACTTAACTAAACAAGCCAAGCGTGAGAACTGAAGTACTCAAGAGCCTGCCAGGGGTGAGTGTTTCATCAGAGCCCAACAAGCCTGGCTGTAGCCCCGGGATGAGCAAGCTCTACACTCCACTACCCATGACATTGGTTTTTGGCAGCTCTAAACATGTATTAAATGTATTCAAAACAACCAATAAAAATAAAGCCTAACCGAAGAATAAAGACAGTAAGTAACTTGCCTATGTAATGAACTAACTCAACCCACAACCAATGTGAGATGTTTCAAGACAGCGTTTAATGTTCACTAAATCAGTCTAGGGGAAAGCAAAACATGCCAACAGAAAATGGGAGGATACTCTTCTGTGAATGGGGAACTACCACCTTCTAGTGGTTGAAGTTAAATCCTCTCTCCTCCACCCATCCACACTGCCCAGCATTAGACCCTCCAAAATTTGCTTGTCAATTTTTAAAATATATATTTTTTTATTGATTTCAGAGAGGTCGGGAGAAACACTGATCAGCTGCCTCCTGCACACCCCCTACTGGGGATCGAGCCCGAAACCCCTCTGACCAGGAATTGAACTGTGACCTGGTTCATAGGTGAACGCTCAACCACTGAGCTGCACTGGCCAGACATTTTTATGTAACTTATCACCTTTTCTCCTGGATTAACAAAGGCAAAGGGAAATATGTATTGTTTTTATCTATCTCTCTAGATATAATTAATATAGATATATGTATTTTCAATGGATTAAAAACAATCTACAACAGCATTAGTATAGAGATTGTTCATCCCATTATTTGAATGATAGGCCAAACTGAATTATTTCCTTCTAAGACTCAAAAAGAGACACCAAAAAGGGCAATACCTGTTCTTTAAAAGCATGAACACATTTCATCCTTATGAAGTATCATTTTCAGTATTAATCATGGGTGGCAGAACCAAATTCAGAGAATCTGAGTAATTTCCCCTTAGGCAACACAATTACTAGTATATAGTGGTTGGGTCAAATTTAAGTCCTGGCCATCTGACTCCAAGTCCCAATTCTTAACTAGACGGTTAGAATATCTCCTACAGATATAAAGTCCTCTTCTTAAAGAAAGCCATCCAAGGGAAGTAAAGGTAAGAATAAATGAATGGGACTATATCAAACTAAAATGCTTCTGCACAGCCCTAACTGGTTTGGCTCAGTGGATACAGCGTCAGCCTGCGGACTCAAAGGTCCCAGGTTCGATTCCGGTCAAGGGCATGTACCTTGGTTGCAGCACATCCCCAGTGGGGAGTGTGCAGGAGGCAGCTGATCGATGTTTCTCTCTCATCGATGTTTCTAACTCTCTATCCCTTTCCCTTCTTCTCTGTAAAAAATCCATAAAATATATTTTAAAAAAAAAAGCTTCTGCACAGCAAAAGAAACTGACAACAAGACAAAAAAGGCTGCCAACCAGATGGGAGATGATATTTGCAAGCAGTAGCTCTGACAAAGGTTTAACAGCAAACAAACAACCAACCAACCCAATCAAAAAGCAGGCAGAGGACCTGAAAACACACCTCTCCCAAGAAGATATATGAGCAGCCGATATATGAAAAAATTCTTCAACTTCACTAAGCAATTAGGGAAATGCAAATGAATACTACAATAAGATACTACTTCACACCTGTTAGAGTGGTCATTATCAACAAGACAAGCAATAACAAGTGTTGGAGAGGTTGTGGAAAAAGGCAACCCTCATTCACTGCTGGTGGGACTGTAGACTGGTACAAACACATGGAAAGTAGTCTGGTGATTCCTCAAAAAATTAAGAATAGAGCTACCATATGGGGTAGCAAGCCCTCTCCAGTGTATATACCCGAAACACTGGAAAGTATTCGCAATGATATATACACCCCTATGTTCACTGCAGCACTATTCACAGTGGTCAAGACATGGAAACAACCCAAGTGTCCTGCGATAAAGGAGTGGATAAAGAAGATGTAGTTCATATACACAGTGCAATATACTGAGCCAGCCATAAGAAAGGATGAAATAGCACCATTTACAACATGGATGGACCTTGAGAACATTATGCTAAGTGAAATAAGTCAGTCAGAAAAAGCTAAGAAGCATAAGATTTCACTCATCTATCTATATAAAACCCTGGGTGTAACACATCACGACCAAGGCCCATCCAAACAAAAGGAAGTCAGTCCAGCTGGGGTTGTCTTGGAAATGGCTGCGCCCTCCTGGAGCCATTTCCCATGAGGGCGAGGTGTCAGGCAGGAACCCACCCTCGGAGCAGGGATCCACTGAGTCCTGGGTCCTCTTAGCAACAGCTGTGCCCTCCCAGAACTGTTTCTGGTAAGGGCGAGGTTTGAGACAGGACCTGGCCTCGAAACGTGGAGGCGTATCTTGTAAAGTTTTAATACATTATATTAGAGATCGTGGTGATACTGTTTTACCCACAGCGTCTACATGAATTGCTGCAAATTTACTTCTCAGTGGAAGCACCTTTCATTCCTAATATAAATTACTGATTCCATTAAATGAAACTTCAATTTCTAGACTCGATATAAACAGTGAAGTTGCTAAAACTATTAAAAAGGCCCAACTTCTCATTATTGATGAATGCACCATAGCATCCAGTCAAGCTATAAATGCCATAGACAGATTACCAAGAGAAATTATGAATTTGAATGTTGCATTTGGTGGGAAAGTTCTCCTTTTTGTAGTGGATTTTCGAGAGTGAGTATTGTACCACATGCTATGCGATCAGCCATAATACAAATGAGTTTAAAGTACTGTAATGTTTGGGGATGTTTCAGAAAGTTGTCTTTTACAACAAATATGAGATTAGAGGATTCTGCTTATTGTGAATGGTTAGTAAAACTTGGAGATGGCAAACTTATTAGCAGTTTTCATTTAGGAATGGATATTATTGAAATCACTTGTGAAATGATTTGTAATGGATCTATTATTGAAGCTACCTTTGGAAATACTATATCTATAAATATTAAAAATATATCTAAACGTGCGATTCTTTGTACAAAAATTGAGCACATTCAAAAATTAAAAGAAGAAATTTTGGATATACTCAATGGAGATGTTTACACATATTTGAGTGATGATTCCATTGATTCAATAGATGATGCTGGAAAGGAAAATTTTGCCATTGAATTTCTTAACAGTATTACTCCTTTGGGAATGCCGTGTCATAAATTAAAATTGAAAGTGGGTGCAATCATCATGCTATTGAGAAATCTTAATAGTAAGTGGGGTCTTTGTAATGGTACCAGATTTATTATCAAAAGATTATGACCTAACGTTATCAAAGCTGAAGTATTAACAGGATCTGCAGAGGGAGAGGTTGTTCTGATTCCAAGAATTAATTTGTCCCCATCTGACCCTGGCCTCCCATTTAAATTAATTCGATGACAGTTTCCCGTGATGCCAGCATTTGTGATGACTATTAATAAATCACAAGGACAAACTCAAGACAGAGTAGGAATATTCCTACGTGAACCCATTTTCGCACATCATTAGTTATATGTTGCTTTCTCTCAAGTTTGAAGAGCATGTGACGTTAAAGTTGTAAATACTTCATCACAAGGGAAATTAGTCAAGCACTCTGAAAGTGCTTTCACTCTTAATGTGGTGTACAGGGAGATAGTAGAATGAGTTTAATCACTTTATCAGTCATTGTTTGCATCAATGTTATTTTTATATCATGTTTTTGTTGTTTTTATATCACGTTTTTGTATTATGCCTCTGTTATACCCTTTTGTTACTGTTTATTAATAAATTTATATATTATTTTCATATACATTTTTCTAATTTCTTTTCATCTCTCATACTTCTATTATAGAGCAAGGGCAAAATAGCAATATTAAAATATTCCTGCTAATTAATTCCTTTTTAAAATGTGCACGAATTTCACGCACTAGGCCACTAGTGTGGGACATAAAACAAACTCGTGAACACAAACATCAGTGTGTGGTGGTTGCCAATGGGAAGCAGGGGGTGGTAAAGGTGGTTTCCCCATATGATGACAGGAGAAAATCTGACTTTGGGTGGTGGGCACACAGTCCAATATGCAGATCTTGTAACATAGAGACCCATACCTGAAACCTATATAATCATGTTGACCAATGTCATCTCCATAAATTTAATTTTATAAAATGAAGCCATTCCATTAAAATGTCTCTTTGGTCAATAACAATGCTAATAAATGTCTTCTTTTCACTAATCGCTCCATTTCACAGCAAAATTCCAAACAGTTATTTGATAAAATTCACCAGGAAATCATCTGGGGCTAAAATTTCCTACAGCTGTCTGACCCACTCCAGAATTTACTCCAATTTGTCTTCCAGGCCCTCCACATCAGTGAAGCTTTTCCTGCCAGAATTAACCTGCTTCTTCCATGTTGACAAATCTAGAGGTCATTTCTTGGTTCTCATCTTATTTAACTTAGTGACAACATTTGACAGTAATCATGTTTTACTTTTTTTAAAATATATTTTTATTGACTGCAGAGAGGAAAGGAGAGGCAGAGACAGAAACATCAATAATGAGAAAGAATCATTCATCTGTTGCCTCCCATACATACACCGGCGAGGAATCAAACCTACAACCTACATATGTGCCCTGACCAGGAATTGAACCTACGACCCTTCGGTGCATGGGACAACACTCTGACCAACTGAGCCACACTACCCAGGGTTCATGTTTTACTTTTTAAAAAACATTTTATTCATGTGGCTTCCAGACCACCTTCTCTGCTTTCCCAGTTTCCCGACTGAGTTTTCCTCATTGACCAACTTCCAAATTTTTCAAGTGCCCCTGATTCCAATCCTCAGTGATTCTCTTTTTGCCTCCTCCTCTTATGATTTCTTTTCATCTCAAATTGTAAAATACTACCTAGATACTGGTGAATCATACGTTTATTCTCCAACCTTCAATTTTCCCCTAAACTTCAGAATAATCTAACTGCCTGTTCAACATCACTACCTAGTATTTGGAGGAGATATTCTGAGGCTATATAAATACTCTATTTTACCTTAAAGTACCATTCACCAGCAGCTCTTGCCTGAAACAATTATTACTGTGGTGTTCTAATAGGGACGTTCTATTTCTCCCTAACCCTCTACAATTATTATTGAAATTCTTGTATAAAAAAAGATTTCTGCCTCCTCCCCGTATTCATTTATATCAGTAGAACTCATGAATATCTATTTTATTCTTTTGGCTATAATCTATTATTATTTGCTAGGGGCCCAGTGCACAAAAATTTGTGCACTTGTGGGGGGGCGGTCCCTAAGCCTGGCCTGTGCACTCTCACAGTCTGGGACCCCTCGGGGGATGTCCACCTGCTGGCGTGCCTGACCAACCTGGGTGAGGGGCTGATGGCTGTTTGCAGGCTGGCCAAGCCCCCCAGTGGGGACCCTCACCCCATGAGGGTGTGGCCAGCCTGGGTGAGGGGCTGAGGGCCGTTTCAGGCTGCCTACAGTCCCCTCAGGGTTCGGGTCCCTACTGGGGTGCCTGGCCAGCCTGAGAGAGGGGCTGAAGGCAGTTTTCAGGCTGCCCACAGCTCCCATTGACCCAACGTCCCAGCGAGGCTGGCTGGAATCAGGTTTATTTATCTTCTATAATTGAAACTTTGTTGCCTTGAGCTGAGGCCTAGTCAGGCAACGAAGCCTCCTGTTTGCTTCAGCTCCATGGTTTCTATAATTGAATCATTGTTGCCTTGAGCAGAGGCCCAGCCGGCCTGGGCAGGCAGTTTCAACTCCATCACTGGTGTAATGGAAGCCTCCTGTTGGCTCTAGCTCTGTGGCTGCCAGCCGCCATCTTGGCTGGGTTAATTTGCATACAGCCACTCTGATTGGCTGGTGGGCATGGCTTAGGTGTCTCAGAGTGATGTTAATTTGCATATTACTCTTTTATTAGATTAGATTTTGTGGCTCAAATTGTTACCAGTTTAGCCATTGGGAGCAATTCCAGTTGGCCCTTATATCCTTCTGACATGCCCACATCCTAATGTTTTTGAGTACTTCTTACTATCTGGCACTGTATTAGATGCTCTAGGCTCACCTTAAATTTTCCCTTTCCCAAACTTCAAGCATTTCTCGAAAAGCTCTAGTCTAGTCTCTTTAATTGGAGAATGATAAAACCACAATCTGGGAGTTTGGTGTTCTCATTATTACTAGGAAGCTCACTGTACCTGACTGCCTTCCCCAAGGTAAGAGTTAGGAATTCACACAAATGAACAACTCCTTTCCTATTTTATTCCTCAACTGTGTATTGGAAATCCATCACACAAAATAATGCTTTGAAAAGGGGTGCTGTCCCTTCTGATTTGATCAAAACGTCCTGTATGGTAACTTTACATCTCAAAAGAGAAAGTTGTGGAGAGTACCAAGATGGCGGCATCGGTGAACACTAAAATTGCTGCCGCGCACAACCATTTCAAAACCACAATGAAAAGAAAAAACGGACACCACCCAGACCCATAGGAAGGCTGGCTGAGTGGAAATTCTACAACTAGAAAGAGCCTGAGACTCAGAGGAGATGCGGAAATAAAGTGCAGAGGTACAGAGGCGCGCGCAGCGAAGGGGCTCACGGAAAGGGCTGGCAGCATTTCGTACTGGAGGGAGGCACAAGCTCCCGACGGCTCTGAACTCCAGTTCCAGGTGAGTTTCTGGGGACACAGAATCATACAAGGAGAAGCTGGACTGTCTGGCATTGTCTGGCACCATCTGGCACCGGGAGGAACTCCAGAGCAGCTTGAGACCTGGTGTCTCTTAGGGCAGGGCTGAGAATGGGCCATGGCTGGTTGCTCCACACTGTAGATTCCCCAAAACCCTGCCGCACCCAAGCTGGGCGCAGAGGCTTTTGCATATAAAAGGCTGGGAACCCTCAGGCAGAAGCTAAAATAGCACCTCCTTGGAGTTCCAAGAGACTGTGTAGCCAGTGGTCAGAGCGGGACCACCGAGTCTACAATTCCTCAGACTCAAAAGGGACACACTCAGGGGGAGACTCAGTGGGCACCAAAGCCCCACTGAAACAAGTCTTGCCCCATAACGGTGTCTCCAGCATAGAAGTTCTCCCACCATAAGCACAGCTGATTCTCACAGCCCAGTGGCCTGGAGGTCAATTCCTCTCAGTGAAACCAAAAACAATCAAGGCTTAGCTACAACAAGACTGTGCACAAAGCCAACAAAGCAGTGTACCAAGAGTATCCACCTCAGGTAATTGAGGAGACAGAGCCACTGGGCCCTATAGGACACCTAGCACAGAAAGCCACTGTCAACACAGTGAAGCAGCCAAAATGTGGAGACAAAGAAACAGATAACAAATGACAGGAATGGAGGAAAACAAACGACTGGATATAGAGTTCAAAATCATGGTTACAAGGCTTTTCAAGAATATTCTAGAGACTGCCGATAAATTTAGTGAGACCCTTGAGCATATGAAAAAGGACTAGCTAGAAATTAAGCATACACTGACTGAAATAACGAATAATATACAGAGATCCAATAGCAGACTAGAGGATCGCAAGAATCAAGTCTAAGATATGAAATATGAAAAAGCAAAAACACCCAGTCAGAAAAGCCAAAAGAAAAAATAATCTAAAAATAGGAAGATAGTGTAAGGAGCTTCTGGGACAACTTCAAGCGTACCAACAGCAGAATTATAGGGGTGCCAGAAGAAGAGAGAGAGCAAGATATTGAAAACCTATTTGAAGAAATAATGTCAGAAAACTTCCCCTACCTGGTGAAAGAAAGGGACTTGCAAGTCCAGGAAGCGCAGAGAACCCCAAACAAAAGGAATCCAAAGAGGACCACACCAAGACACACAATTAAAATGCCAACGGCAAAAGACAAGGAGAGAATTTTAAAAGCATCATGAGAAAAGCAGTCAGTTACCTACAAGGGGGCACCCATATGACTGTCAGCTAATTTCTCAACAGAAACTTTGCAGACCAGAAGGGATTGGCAAGAAATATTCAAAATGATGAATAGCAAGAACCTACAACCAAGATTACTTTACCCAGCAAAGCTGTCATTCAGAATTGAAGGTCAGACAAAGAGCTTCCTAGACAAGAAAAAGCTAAAAGAGTTCACCACCCAACCAGTATTATATGAAACTAGGGGCCCGGTGCACAAAAATTTGTGCACTTGGGAGGTCCCTCATCCCAGCCTGTGCCCTCTAGCTGTCTGGGACCCCTCTGGGGATGTCCACCTGCTGGCTTGCCTGGCCAGCCTGGGTGAGGGGCTGATGGCTGTCTGCAGGCCGGTCAAGCCCCCCAGTGGGAACCCTGACCCGATGGGGGTGTGGCCAGCCTGGGTGCGGGCCTGAGGGCCATTTTCAGACTTTCAGGCTGCCCACAGGCCCTTCAGGTTTTGAGTCCCTACTGGGGTACCTGGCCAGCCTGGGTGAGGGGCTGATGGCTGTCTGCAGGCTGGCCAAGCCCCCCAGTGGGGTCCCTCACCCCATTGGGGTGTGGCCAGTATGGGTGCCGAGCTGAGGGGCGTTTCCAGGCTTTCAGGCTGCCCACAGCTCCCATTGACCCAATGTCCCAGCAAGGCTGGCTGGAAGCAGGTTTCTGGGGTTTATCTTCTATAATTGATACACTGTTCCTTTAAGCCGAGGCCTAGGCAGGTAACGGAGCCTCCTGTCTGCTTCAGCTCTGTGGCTTCTATAATTGAGACAATGTTGCCTTAGTAGACTCTAGGCAGGATGGCTGTTTGCTTGGGCTCCAAGGCTTCTATAATTGAGACAATGTTGCAAATACATTGTTGCCTGGAGCCGAGAGAAGCCCAGGAGGCCAGCAAACAGTTTACTCTTGCTGCAATGGAAGCTGCCTGTTTACTCAGCTCCGTGACTGCCGGCCTCCATCTTGGTTGGGTTAATTTGCATACAGCCGCTCTGATTGGCTGGTGGGCGTGGGTTAGGCATCCAGAAGAAACGGTCAATTTCAATATTACGCTTTTATTAGATAAGATCCTGAAAGGTACCCTTTGAGAAGAGGAAGAAGAAGAAAGAGATAAAAATTATGAACAACAAATACATATCTATCAACAAGTGAATAAAAAATCTGATGAACAGAATAAACTGGTGAATAGAATCGAATCAGAGGCATAGAAAGGGAATAGAATGACAATTCACAGGGGGGAAGGGGTGTTGGGGGTGTGGGAGGAGACTGGACAAAAATCGTATACCTATGGATGAGGACAGTGGTGGGGGGAGATAAAGGCAGAGGGTGGGTGGGAACTGGGAGGAGGGGAGCAATGGGGGGGAAAAAGAGAAACAACTGTAATAACATGAACAATAAAGATAAAAGAAAAAGCTGTTTCCAAAGTCCTTCAGATCCACCTAGCAGTCCTAACAAAGGCATTTTGAGAAGTTACCTTGGAAAGACTATGCTAAATGCACTGTATTAGCTGACAGAATAATACTCAACACACTTTACTCACTTTTTCTTTAACCTTCACCCAAGGATATCTTTCCATTGATTTGTAGAGAAATATCTATGTGAGAGAAACACACATGCCTCCTGCACATGCCTTGATCAGGGCCCAGGCCAAGGAGCAGCCTACGACTGAGGTACATGCCCTTCACTGGAACTGAACCCAGGTCCGCAGTATGATGCTTTTTCCACTTATCCAAACAGGCTAGGGCTTCACTTACTTTTTTTAAATGTAACATTTTTAAAAAAATTTTTATTGATTTCAGAGAGGAAGGGAGAAGGAAAGAGAGATAGAAACATCAATGATGAAAAAGAAGCATTGATCAGCTACCTCCTGCACGCCCCTTACTGTGGGGTGAGCCCACAATCTGGGCATGTGCCCTTGACTGGAATCAAACCTGGGACCTTTCAGTCCACAGGTCGATGCTCTATCTACTGAGCCAAAACAGTGAGGGCTTCACTCACTTTTTAATAAAAATAGCCAAAATATTTTTCTAAACTAAAAGCATCAGTATAAAAACAGTAGCAATGAAGATGATAAAATTAAACTTTAAAAGGATTATAACATATCAGCTCAAATAATTTCTCTTACTGTTAAAACACTACCGATACTTTTATGGTAAATCTCACTTCTCATGTATACATATCCTATTCCCACTAACCAAAAACATAATACAATAATCTAAAACCTATCACTACACTGAGTTTCTTAAAGGCAGAGAGAGACTTCTCTGAATCATAGTGCTAGGCAAGCAAAAAGCAGGATCTCAGTAAATCTCTATTACAATGAAAATAGAAAAAAAAATTGCCTTCTGAATGTCTTGCCCAACTCTTGACACTAGTTATAAAACTTCCTATCTGGCTTCTTTCTACAATTTGTTTCTTTACTTGTCTCTCCTCCTACCATGTTCTTTTCTTTTTTTTGAAGATATATTTTTGTTGATTTCAGAAAGGAAGGGAAGAGGGGGAGGTAGAAAATCAGTGATGAAAGAGAATCATCCATCAGCTGCCTCTCATGCCCCGCAATGGGGAACGAGCCCACAACCCGGGCACGTGCCCTGACTAGGAATGGAACCATGACCTCCTGATTCATAGGTCGACGCTCAATTACTGAGCTACACCAGCAGGGCATCCTCCTACCATTGTCCATTGCCCTTATAGAACAAAACACAGTTAGTTATATGCTCTAACCTCAAGAACATTTACAAATTAAGTCTTGTAAAGAAAATGCTAACTACTGAAAAAAATCATCCTTGAAAAATGGAAACTTGGTTTTATGGTTTCCAACTCAAAAAACAGATATTTAACAATGGGCATTCATGTCAGCAGGTGTGCTAGGCTTGCTTATTTTCTTACTTTAACATCTACCTTTTAAACAACAGAAGCCCATTTAGCTATGTCAGTGCAAAGAATGCTGCCCTAGTCAGTTTTCTATGATAACAGCTATTTTATAATGAACGACTGACAAATTGGGTCCTTTTCTCTTGTGTGGCTGCTGAGGCGCTTCAGTCAGCAATGCTCAAGGACACATTACTGATCAGCTCCTTTCTTCCAAGCTCAGTTAAAACTTATAAAAATCACAGGCCAAGAAAGCCATGAAACATGTTTTTAAAGAACAGCAACAAAATAAATGTGGTCCTAACAAATGAGATACCAAAAAGTTTAAAAGAAAATCTAGTGACAATAGGCCATACTCAAAGTGATAAACTGGGAGACTCCAAATGACATGCTTCCCCTTGAAACCCTGTCAATCCAACATTTAAAGCATCTGCACAATTAGTGAGAGTTGACAAACTACCAAGTATTACAAAAAGGAGGGCTCAGGTAAAGATTTTCTACGTATAATATGAGGTTTATAAAGATTAAAAACTGATATCTAAAATGTGAATGCTGATGTCTGGATTAGATTCTGAGCCAAAAAAAAGTAAGGAATTGGGAGATCTCCATTCTGAAAGTTAGCTTTATGCTGAGAAGTGTTAAATGCCACATGGGGAGCACAAACAGGGCACCATTATCACAATGCTGTGCTGCAACCTGAATAATTAGCACACAACTGGATTTGACTGGCTCTGGCCCAAGGTGAAGGAAGCTGCCTCCAAGCAAGTGTAAGGCTGATGATATATTGGAGAGCTGAGAATATTTAGGGCATGTGAAAAAAATGGTACATGTCGTTTTCTGTAGCTCTACCTGTAATGAAAAGTTCAAAAGCCAGTTGTCTAAACACTGATTTGAAAATGTAAACATCCAGAAGAAATATGAGGTAAAGGATAACGTGAGTTTACATGGAATTTTCCCCACAAAATGAGGATGAAAGGTATTTATCTCTGTTGCTCATATCAAAAGTGTCTCTTAAAGACCTAGCTATAGGATTAAGTAAAAGCAAGATATATATAATCATCTTTTCATTGTTATTTCACCAGATTAGCACATACTGAAATACTTCTTTACATATGAGAAAACAGCCTCAGATGGGTTGCTCAGTTTGTTGAAACGCTGTCCCCTACACCAAAAGGGTGCGGGTGCGATTCCCAGTCAGGGAACATATCCAGGTTTTGGGTTTGATCCCCGGTGGAGGTGCATGACAGGCAGCCGATCAATGTTTCTCTCTCACACCGGTATTTCCTTCTCTCTCCCTTTTTCTCTATCTAAAATCAATGAACATATCCTCAGGTGAGGATAAAGACATTTTCTTTAAAAAATGAGAAAACAGAATTATCCATCTACCAAGCTAACAAAAAAAAACAAAGACCACTCGATATTACAGAGTTCTTCAAATGTTCATTTAGAGAACTGCATTAAGTGAAAAATTAAATAATTTTCAAATTAGTAACAATTACAAAGTAGTCTTCATATTTGTGTTTCAAGCATTTTAATGACATGGGAGTGTATATTTGGGTATAGGTGGTAATTTATCATCAAAGTCACACATTATAAAAGTGAAGAAGTGTAGGCACCATTTTTTGAAGGGAAAAATGAAAATTGGTGTCCAAGGGTAAACTAAGTGCTGACCCAAAATTTCATCTGCCCTTTCTAAATTTTCTCCCACATCACAACTATCCTAGGCTCATGTAATATTTTTTTAGATTTCACATTCAGAGGAAGTATGGTGTACCAGTGGAGTCAGACTCCTAAGTTCAAACTCTGGTTCTGCCACCAACTAGCAAGTATGACGAAGGTAAATCACTTACCTTGTGTTCTTCAATTCTAAAATGGAAGTAGAAACAGTACATATGTAAAAGGTTTATTATAAGGAAACAAGTTCAATAATCTGTCATGTGAAGCCACTATCTTCCAGGCTGAACAGAGGTTGCTGGCAAACCTACAATGTAACCTTAGCCCACACACTAATAATACTCCTTTGCAAATGAGGATACACATGCAATTCAGTGGTTCTCAACCTTCTGGTCCTTTAAATACAGTTCCTCATGTTGTGACTCAACCATAAAATTATTTTCGTTGCTACTTCATAACTGTAATGTTGCTACAGTTATGAATCGTAATGTAAATATCTGATATGCAGGATGGTCTTAGATGACCCCTGTGAAAGGATTGAGACCCACAAGTTGAGAACCGCTGAATTAGATAAAGCCTCCCAATGCTATTGGAAGGAAAGGTAATAGAAATATTTACATATAAATTTTCATTTTTCAGAAGGGAAAATGAAGTCTCAGAGGTTGAATGAGATCTGCATGGGATAAGCAGTATTTTGGTCCTTTAATTTTTCAATTTATAAGCAAGAGTAAACTTGCCACGTAAGATCTAGAGGGAATTCAATAAACACATAAATATATTCTATGCCCCGAGGAAGAGTAGTATTACTCAAATACAATGAACTAATATTATTTACCCAATGATCAGAAGCATAAATAATACTAACTTCCACTGGGATTACTACTTTATGGTGGTAAAAATTCAAATAATTGAGCAAATCTGAATCTACAGCATCAACACACTCAGGACAATCTTACGAAAGGTTCCAAGATTACATGATACTATGAAAATCATCCAACATACATTATCTTTCTTCCACATCTTCCCTGCCTCATATGTCCACCCCCCAGTTCAGAAAAGATGTCCTGAAATGAGGTTTTTTACAAGGGATTCCTGTAAAAAAATAAAACCAAAAGCATCATTCTACATCTAAACTAATAAAAGCTAAATATTAAAATTAACCGTTTCGCCGAGACAGGTAAGCCACGCCCACCAGCCAATCAGAGCGGCTATATGCAAATTAGCCCAGCCAACATGGAGGCCGCCACTCCCGGACCTGAGGCAGTTTCCATTGCGGCAAGAGCGAAAGTGAAGCTGCACCCGCTCCTCCGCTTAAACTGGCTCTAGCGAAACACACCTTTGAAACAATATAACAATCATAGAATCCTCGGGAGCTGAAGGAAAGAGCAGCCCGGGCCTAACCAGTAAAAGTAACAATTGTTTCATTATAGACGCTGCGAGGTGAGGTAGAGAGGAGGGTTCCTTAGTACGAGTACTAGGAGGCCTCGCCTTAAAGGAACAGTGTATCAATTACAGAAGATAAACAAACGCCAGGCCTTAAAGGAACAGCATCAATTATAGGAGATAAATCACAGAAACCTGCGTCCAGCCAGCCTTGCTGGGACGTTGGGTCAATGGGAGCTGTGGGCAGCCTTAAAGCCCCTCACCCAGGCTGGTCAGGCACGCCAGCAGGTGGACATCCCCCGAGGGGTCCCAGACTGTGAGAGGGCACAGGCCGGGCTGA
>PVJC01025155.1:0-24923 GCA_004026665.1 Murina feae | reverse complement strand
CTCCCCTGCATGTTGTTCTCTTTTTTGAGCTGTGACCAGGGCTGGGTGCGGCCTGCCTCCCAAGCTTGCCTACTGCCCATCTTCCTCCAGCCACCAGAAAGCAGGGAAAACCCCGCCTCGTGGTCAGGCCAGCCTTTTCCTGCTCCCTGATCCTCGGAAGGGACCTGGGAAGCCGCCAAGCAGGCCGCCAACTCTTTCCACCTCACCCGTCCCCTGCTACCTTCCTTTCCCACTTCCTGGTGCCGCCAAGGGGTCTGGGGAGCTGCCAAGCAGGACCCAGGCTCCTGCAGCCTTGCTTTCCCGCTCCCCGGTACCCTGCAAAGGGCCTGGGAAGCCCACCAAGCAGGCCGCCGACCCTGCCGCCTCTTACCCGCTTCCCGGTGCCCTCCAACCCTGCCGCCTCTTTCCCACTCACGGGTCCTGGGTCCTGCGCTGTCCCACCCTGCAGCTGCTCTGTGCACTCGGGAGGTCCCTCAGCCCGGCCTGTGCCCTCTCGCAGTCTGGGACCCCTCGGGGGATGTCCACCTGCTGGCGTGCCTGACCAGCCTGGGTGAGGGGCTTTCAGGCTGCCCACAGCTCCCATTGACCCAACGTCCCAGCAAGGCTGGCTGGACGCAGGTTTCTGTTCCTTTAAGCTGAGGTGGGCTGAGTTAACGAAACCTCCTCTGCTTCACCTCGCAGCAGTGCAGCGTCTATAATGAGACTTTGTTACTCTTAGTAAGGCAGGCCAGGCTGCTGTTCCCTTCAGCTCCTGAGGATTCTGTGATTGTTACATTATTGAAACATGTTTCGGAGCCTGCCCGCCAAGGGCCGAAAACAGTATTGCTTTCGCTCCTGTTGCAACGGACACTGCCTAAACGTTTACTCAGGTCCGTGAGTGGCGGCCGCCATGTTGGCTGGGCTAATTTGCATACAGCCGCTCTGATTGGCTGGTGGGCGTGGCTTACCCTGTCTCAGAGAAACGGTTAATTTTACTATTTCGCTTTTATTAGTTTAGATGGGACCCTGTTTTCATCCAATACATGCATTCCTTTTTAAAAATATATTTTTATTGATTTCAGAGAAGCAGGGAGAGGGAGAGATAGAAACATCAATGATGAAAGAGAATCATTGATCAGCTTCCTCCTGCATGCCCCCTACTGGGGATCAAGCCCGCAACCTGGGCATGTGCCCTTGATGGGAATTGAACCCAGAATCCTTCAGTCTGCAGACCAATGCTCTATCCATTGGACCAAACCAGCTAGGGCAATACATGCATTCTTAAGAAGTTTTGTAGGAAATCAAGTTTTAGTAAATGGAATTTATCTTTATTGCCAATGGATATTCATTAGGCAGATGATTCTAATACATTCTTTTTACCTGGTCCCTCTATCAAAATAAGAGATTCACAAATAAGCATTTTTACACATCCTAGGATATCTAAGGGGATCCCTATTTTGCTTGTTTTGGTAATGATTTATATTTCGATGAGTTAGATATTGACATTTATTTCTAATATTAAGTATTAAGAACAAACAGGGTATGAATCAGGAGGATAAAGCCTGGAATGACACTGCAGAACAGGGTGTTTCAAAGCGCCCTGGCTCTGCCAATGACTAACACTATGGCTCCAGCTGATTGAGGGCCTCCCTAAGCCTCAGTTCCTATACATGTAACATGTAGATGACAGCCATCTCAGAGAGCTGTTTGGTTA
This sequence comes from Murina feae, assembly GCA_004026665.1. Taxonomy (NCBI): domain Eukaryota; kingdom Metazoa; phylum Chordata; class Mammalia; order Chiroptera; family Vespertilionidae; genus Murina; species Murina feae. The sequence goes on along the minus strand of PVJC01025155.1, from coordinate 23,230 downwards.
TCAGATAAAATATGATGACATATGCAAAATTCCTGGATCTCTACAAGCACTTAGTAAACCATATACTGTATGAGAATAAATAATCTATAACTAGAACAGTTAAGATACCTAAACTCAGAGATGGTAGATAGTCAGGTTGAAATTCCCACCTCTGAACAAACTCAGACTCTTTTAGAAGCTCTGAACTTCATGTAACAATGGAGAACTGGGTACATCGGTCATTAGTCATCCCAGACTGATGAGAATGTAACCTTCAGTTTTTCTAGTTTCTCATCAAACAGTGGCTATTTTGCATTTGCAAGTGGATTTACCAACACAAAGATTCTCTTTCATAGTCCATCCCCTCCCCCATATAACCTTGCTAAAAACTCACCAGGCAAAGCTACTATGTTATAGGTAATTGAATGGGTTTTCTCACTTTATTAATTAAGGTAGTTTGTTTGCAAATGGCTTCTTCTCCCCCTACCCATGAATCTTTGCAACAGTGACTTTGTAGGGCTCCCCACCCCCACACCTTCCCCTTCATCGGGAGGTAGAAGTTCTTTCCCTTCCCCTTGATCTGGGCTCATTTTGTGACTTGCTTTGGCCAACAGAATGTGGTAGAAGCCCCCAGCCTAGGCCTCAAGGGGCCCTGCGTGCATCTAGCTGTTCCCTCAGAATTCTGCCCAGCCACCATGACAAGGGATGGCATACTACCTACTAGTCATGCCAACCATCATCCAGTCAGATGCTAGAAATTACAACCGAGAGTGAGGCAAATGCTTTGGAGACATTTATGTGCATGGAACACACCCAGGTCTTTCTCACCAATGATTGTTTGGACTTCCAGGTGTAATGACGACAGCATTGTGCATTAGGGAATTCTTAAATCTCAAATATGAAAACTGAGATAGACACATTTCCTGTAATAGAAGAGCTTAACTAAGATGAGAGTCAATAGCTTTTAGGCCCTGCTGAATCCATTTACCCAGTTATTCACAGAGGAAGCAGGCCAACCTTGCAAACATAAGGCACAGAGATGAGGGAAAAGGAGCAAGAAGCTGAGAGAAACAAGGTATTTGGAAAGCCTACAAATACTTATTCTGTGAATCAAACCTCAAACCATATGCACTCTTAAAAATGTTTGTTAACTGATTTCTAAGGTCCTTCGTGCTTCAGAATAATATAGATTTACTAGATGAATAAGAACATTAAAGCTGCCTGGTTCTTTTGGTTGGTAACCTGGTAACTAAGAAAACCCTTTTCTCTCTGTTAAGAAGTCACAAAATAAAATTATTTTCATAGGATATTTAAGTATTAAGAAAGCATGATGTCACACACCTTGCAAGGTGAATCTGCCTGGCACCTCTTCATAAAAGCTTCATCAGTTTTATCTAAGACGCCTTTCCTGCTGTTATGAACTCATGTGCCTCGCTGAGCACTCACTGCATGAGATCAGATCGATTTGGAAAATAGGTTGAAGCCTCAGCTTTTGAGACATTCAAGTTGGGTGCCATTCTTTCTGTACTGCCGGGCAAACCTTCTTCCTGAGTTTGGGATTTATTTTAGGTTGCTTAAACATTTTTAAAGACTCAAACTTGTATCTATAAATTTATGTTCTGACCATGGAAACAACACATGGTCACTGAAAACAAACACGGTATGAATGAGGAGGAGGAAGCCCTGGAGTGACACTGCAGAACAGTGTTTCAAAGAGCCCTAGTTCTGCCGATGACTAGTATTGTGGCCTCCAGCTAGTTGCTGGGGGGCTCCCTAGGCCTCAGTTCCTACTCAGTAATATAAGTGATATAAATGCAATATTTCAAAAATCAACATTAACAAAAATTCCATAATTGAGCCCAAAGTTCAAGATTCTAAATAAAGATTTTAAACATTTTGACCTAGCACTCCCATGACCCTTTCTCACTCACATCACCCTAATCTTGGCTCTGGTTGCAATAAAACTTTATAAAAACAAGAGGCTGGCCCCTTCCCTGTAGTTTGTCTATTTGATCTTTTAAAAACTGCTACATTTAAATATTATTTATCTTGATAATTGAGATTTTGGGTGGCCTCTTAAATTGTGTGCCTCACTCACCTCACCCTAAGTTTACCCCTGGGAGTTTCAAGCAAAAGTAAGCAAGTAAGTAAATAAATAATATAAAAAGTAAAAAGACTTTTTATTTATTTTACTTTTAAATGAATAAATAAATAAATAAAATAAAACAAAAAGCAAAGACTTTTGTTACTATGTAAATAGGAGGGAGTTCCAATATGGAATGTGGGAGACTAGTCAGGAGGCTGATGCACTAGTCTAGGGATACTATTCTTGCCCAAGTCACCAAGGACCACTGTGATATAAAGACAGTGGCTACTCCCCTGTCCCTATATCTCGCTGGCCATCTCAGCATTTGTCTTACTCCTCTCATGGTTTCCTTCGACCTCACCGACTTCTCTTCAGTCTCAAGGACTCTGTCCCCTTCTGTTCTCAAATAAGCCCTTAGCCTTAAATACCACTAACAGACACCTCTAGTTCTGATTTTGTTCTGTCTAAACCCTCACATCCACCTGGCAATTTGCCATCTCCATTCGATGTCTAGTGGGCATGACAAATTTCAAAGGCCGAAGTGCACTTTCATAGATAAGGTGCAGGTGCGTGTGAAAGGCAGCTGAACAACGTTTTTCTTGATGTTTCTCTCTCTCTCTCCCTTCCCCTTTCTCTTTCTCTAAAAAATAAATAAATAAGTAAATTATATAAGAAACAAAAAGATGGCTTTTGTTGCTATGTAGATGGGAGGGAGGTCAAATATGGAATCCAGGAGACCAGTAGGTGCCTTTCTGTCTGTGCTGCTGGGATCAGTCCAATCACAAATTTAGATGTTACAAAACATCTTCATATTCCTTTGGTTTATTTTAGGTTGTTTAAACATTTTTTAACACTTAACATAACACGTATATGTTTGGACTATAAAAGCAACACATGTTCACTGGAAGTATTTATTTCTACTTCACAAACCTGTTAATCTTCCATCCACCCTTTAATAGAGGATGGCACTGCCATTTATCTACCTTACTGATCAAGCCACAAATGTAGGAGTCCAGCTTCATTTTCTCCTCCTCCTTTCTCCTACATTCAGTCCACCAGCAAATCCCATCAGCAAGCTTGGCTCCCAGAGTGCACGTTCAGCCAAATGTGTCTCCATTTTTCCTTCAGCAAAATCAGTACCAACCTCAGTAGGCCTACAGAGGACATAGCTCCCACATAATGTAGAGTGGGATCTGCCTCAGAGGGAAGGAGCTGGGGGAAAGAGGGAGCGGACAGAGTCCTTGAGACTGCAGAGTTCCCAGGACAGGTTGCCGGGAGGGAGACTGGCTTGGCTTTTGGGGAGGGGAAGATGCAGGTGGAAAGAAAGGTTCTTCATACACCTGGGTGTCCCCATGTGGGACAGAGGCTAGAAGGTGTCCCCGCCTTAGGCCTACCACACACTCTCTCACACATTCTGCACTGGGTCCACACATCAGGATCCAGGACCAGAGGGAGGAACACTCCAGTGGGCCCTGGTCGATCTTGGAGGGAGCAGGGTGACCTTAGTGACAACGTGGCTAGTCATCATCTGGGAGGTGGCGTGGATAGAGTGGGTTGGTGACAATGCTCAGGGGAGCTCAATATGTACAGCTCAGAAGCCATGGCTGGCATAGGGTTGACAGCAGGTGGCAGTGTACTGAAACCACAAGGTCAGTCTTCTAAGCTAAGTGTACACTCTGGGAGCCAAGCTGGCTGATGCAGAGGCCACCTCACGCACAGGTATGCCAGGGAGTCCCCCTCACACAGATCAAATGGAATCTGCTGGCTTTGCTGTTGTGCAGTTTGGCTGTGAGGGTGGTATATTACATGGGCTTGTGCTGCTATGACTTTTCATGCTTCATGATCATGAGGTCCTGGTCTAGAGATGCTATTAATTTCTTTATAGGTCTGAATGAATTCATAAATCATCTGGCCACTTATAAAAAATCAGCAGATTTAATTTAGTCATTACTGATTTTGAATGCTCTTTGCATATCAAATGTAAGCTGTCCTGACCCTGTTAAGATAAAGAATTTGTATCTTAATTATAAATATTTAAAAATTATAAATACTTGCTTTACTTATGCTTGCATTTTACAAAATTCAATGGACTCTATAGTATAAAAATACTAGATTTAATATTTCTTTCCTACTGAATTGTCTGTTTGTAGAAATCAAAGGAGCCATTATTTAGGCCAGATGTTCAGTTTCTCATTAATCTTGTTTGTAGGAAGAATCGCCAGCCTATTCTTTGATATGTCCCTGCAACTTCACAATTTGCTATCATTATTAAGCAATCACAAATTATTAAGCTGGTGGAAATGTCCTAAAAATGGCAGCAAATTGATAGAACCTTTGGGATGTATTTCTGTGTATTTGGAGTGTTTGCTACTGGTGTGCCAGTAAGTGGGTCTAATCCAGATATGCTCCAGAGGATGTATGAGAGAGCCTTATTGCCATGGATACTGTGCCCCGGAACAACTGCCCCAAACACTCTTCCATCCTTTGGAAGGGGCAGACTTGTCATGTCTGAGCCTTCTCTCTATAATATGTATTTGCCAAGAATAACTATAAACATCTGTGTATATGCCTTTCCAGTTTGCAAAACACTTGCAACACATCACTATCAACATGTTGCCTAGGACAGCACTTCTCAACTTTAATTTTTTTCTGAAACCCATGAAGATGACACGTGCGATACTTGCACAGCTACAGACCAGTAATCTGCTTAGTGCACAGAGTGTAGGATTCACTGGACTTTTACATCTTTGTCTCCTTCCTACTTGTGGAAGCTTATTGGAACTCCATTATTGAGGCTGAAGTAATTGAGACAACCTGAAACTACTCTCATTGGGAAAAGCAAATTTATGAACTTGAGTACGTTCATCATTGTCAATAATAATAAACTGCCTATGACACACACTACCTCACACCAGGAGACACACCAGTCCATCACAACACTGCAGTTGTGAACTTGGAGGATAGTAAGAAATGGCATCTCACTTCTGAAGAGCAAAGGTTTAGGTCAAGTGAGAAGAAGGTGCAGAGTTGGAAATGATGACGGTGCTTAGAATTGTTGACTTCTGCTCTTCTGGAAATAAATAAATAAATAAATAAATAAATAAAGGTATTAGGACACTGAGACTCAAATGAATACAGGTGGAAGATTGGATTCTCAAGTATAAGAAGATTCAGACTTAACTGACATGTTTATAATTTTTTAAGGTGACAGTGAGTGCTTATGAGGCCAGGAAAGGTCTATGTATCCTTAGAACAGCTTATAAGTTCTCTTCCCATCCCCATGTTACAGACTGGAGAAGCTGAGAAAGTGGAGGAAGCAGAAAATAAACCACTTCCCAAAGTGCATTATAATAAGTAAAGGAGCTGAGATCCCAACCCAGGCAGTCTAGGCCCAAGGTCTGTGCTCTTAGTCATCAATTCTGGCTTAATTTTTTAAAAATTGCAGTCCTGCTTCACTCTCTTGCCTTTAGCTTATGCATATTTTTCTATTTTTTTTTACATAAGAAATATGCTTGAAACATAAAATGCTCATGTTGATTTTATATTTTTAAAAAACTAACCATGCCACTTTTCATACTTTGATTAATGAATACGTATAAATATCTGAAAATAGAATTCTTCACCAGGGATATTTGTCACCATTAAGGTTACTTGTCTGCTGGGAAAGTTCTGAAGGTGAATGGCTATGAGTGCTCTCACTCCCTCATCTCTAAGTCGAAAGGCACATTTCCCCAAATGGGGTCTTTTTCATGAACTAACCATGAAAATTTCGGAACAAAATTTGAACAGGCATGAAACTAAACAAGGAGAATAAAATACATACAACATATAAAAGTGAGAAGAAAACATCCTATTTTATTACATCCTGTTTTGTTTAGCGTCTTCAGATCTCCTCACCTCCACCAATGAAGGAAATAATCTTAATATTCAAGCTATATCTGCAAAGACATAGACAGAGGGGCAAGTCACCAAGAACATAAACACCTTGCCTAGTCCTCATTACATCAGCTACTGTATTAATATAATTTCTATTCATATTCACTTGTAAAGACCAATACTTCTGGAATTTCTACCATTTTAGGAATATCTTATATTGGTGGTTAACTGTAAATGGACACTTTTTAAACTTATTTTTTTTTTTTTCCCAATGAGTATGCTGCATTGTTACAATTGATTTTTTCAGACTATTATTTAGCATATTTTATTTTGTGAGTTTATGGCTGTAAGAGAAAAATAAGAATGTACTTCAGAGTGAATTCTGCACAAATAACAATAAACACAGTAACAAAAAATAAATGTGATTTTAAAACCTATGGGCAGACAATAGTGTGGTGAAGGAAGGCCTGGGGAGGGGCAGGAGCAGGGTAGAGGGGGTCAATGGGAGAAACAACGGGACATGTGTAATACTTTCAGCAATAAAGATAAATTCAAAAAAGGAACAAAAATGTGATGCAAAGAAGGGTGTGGAAGAGATGGGGCTCAGCACAGAAGGTGGAAAGGATGAGCGTTTTCTGGGTGGATCCCAATGACAGTGGGTCTGAGCTCAAGAGCAGCGCAGGGTTGGGGGAGGAGGGGCCTCTCTAGTGGCCCTGGCACCCAGGGCTCTGGCCAACTCCACACCTCAATTTCGGGTTCCCCGCATTGGTTCTACAAGAAAGAAGACTTTGCTCTAATTGTTCACTCGGAAGCACAAATATAAACTGTTCGGTTTGTAAAGGATCTCTGCAGAATTGTCCTTGTCCAGTCAGTGTGGAATCAAATGAACAAAAGAAACTGACGAACAAAATAGAATCAGAGGCGTGGATACATGGAACAGACAGACAGCTGTCAGAGGGAAAGTGGGAGGGACTGGATGTAAGAAGGTGAGGAGATTAGCGGGAGCACAGACAACAGTGTGGTGACGGCCAGAGAGAAGGGGGTTTGGGGACTGGGAGGAGATGGGCAAAGAAGGAGAAAATGGGGACATCAGTAACAGTGTCAACAATAAAAATAAAGTAAAAAGAAAGAAAGGAAGGAAGGAAGGAAGGAAGGAAGGAAGGAAGGAAGGAAGGAAGGAAGGAAGGAAGAAAGAAAGAAAGAAAGAAAGAAAGAAAGAAAGAAAGAAAGAAAGAAAGAAAGAAAGAAAGAAAGAAAGAAAGAAAGGAAAGAAAGAAAGGCACTGATCCCTAGAGAAGAAGCTGTGCTTGAAATGCAAAGGGCCAGAGGGTCAGAGGACCCCGTTGGGGCCTCGTTCCCAGTCTCCCCACCTGAGTGGCCTTGGGACCGTGCTCAGCCTCTCTGGCCACACCCTCCTCAGCTCTAATACTATGAGAATGCTTTCTGGGAATGTGAGGAAGAGGAAACGGGATGGTGTAAATGAAATCACCTTGGAAATGATGTAAAACAATACAATCATCGATAGGCTCAGGAGTTCAGCAGGATCTGAGCTTTAGCCAGAATGCAAGGAATTCCAGGTATTTTGTACAACCAAGAGGCAAACAGATATGCTCTGGTGCATATACATCTTCCTAAACGGTTCTTTTCTCACAAAGTAAAGCAGAAGCCATTTGAAGTTCTTGCTTGTTCTCAGACTCCCCTTGAAGATTTGAAGAGAAATTGTGCTTTCGCCCAATAGATCTTTTCTCTTCTTTGAAATTGCCCTTGCCACTGATCATCACAAAAAACCCCCCACCATATCCTTCTCAGCAGCAAGCGAGGGGGTGGGGGATGTCACTCTAGGGCTGACACACTTTCTTTCCTTCAGAAAGAATTCTTCTAAGGTGCTGAGCACTGAATTAAAAACATCAATGATGTCAGGACAGGTTTGCCTTTTAAAGAAAGGTCACTGCTGGGAGGAACAGACCAGCGTGTGGGGCCTCAAATTGGGTGGGCTAAGATTGACAGACACGCAGTTCCACCAGGAAGGTTTAGATAGATAATGACAAGCTCTCCTTTTCAAGTATGTGCTAATCAGACAGGAACAAGATGTAAACACTGTTTCCTGATTTTCTCCCTCCCTGATATCATCTCTTTGAGCATGTTTGCAGTGCACCTAAGTTTCTGTGGCTTTTATAGCCTTAAAAATATGGCTGCAAACAATCTTTGCAAACATGCATTTCTCACAACAATTTCTTCCCCCCATCCTCAGACACATATATGCATACACACATGTACACACACATACCGAGGAAAAGAAATTGCTAGTTGTTTAGTTGTATCGCTTGTCTAGAATTTGATCTTTGGCCAATCCCTCTGTAGATGACTGTTGAATTTCCTTCTATCCTTTAACTCTCACCTCTTCCATGAAGCTTTCTAAGATAAAATTAATTTCCTTGTCCTTCTTATCATGAGGATTCCTCTATGATAGCAGTATTCATAGTCTTCCTTGATTTAGCAGTTTATTTTTATTTATTTTCCCTCTAATATTGTGAACTCTTCCTCCACAAAAAATAAGTTATAGTCATTTATATCTCTCCCATCAAACCTAAGGACTTAGTAAAGGTATTTACAGGAACACTTAGCTGTCAAAACTCTTTCAAGTCATCCTTCTTATCTGAAGGAACTTACAGATGGTCTGTGTTGGCATTTCCTAAATATCTTTTATTGAAAAATTGGCCAAAGAAAACAAGACACAAATAGGTCTTTAAAATGAGAGAAATAAGAAGCAAGTGGGGAGGATGAAAAAGATGTGAATGTTCATGGCTGTTTTCATGTGACTTATATCCCTGAGATGAGGTGGGGCAAGCACTGCTCAGAACAGCACCTTGATCAAGGATCACCGTGGAAGAAACAGGGAAATGGGGCATTAAAGATCCTTTAAAGGTGGGACAACATAAACATAAACAGAAGAAGAACATTTCTGGATTAAGATAAGAGGAGGAAATAAATAAGATTTATTAGCAGCATGAAAGAGTGCTTAGGAAATTAATCAGTATCATTTATATCTCTATTATCAAACCCAGTCCTTTAAATGAATATAGGTTCTTACCTCTTTATAAGAATCACTAGAGGCCCTGTGCATGAAATTCATACACTTGGGGGTGGGGGGGCCCTCAGCTCAGCCTGTAAGTCCAGGAGCCCTCAGGGGATGTCTGACTGACAGCTTAGGTCTGCTCCTGGAGCAGGCCCAAGCTGTCAGTAAACCATTACTTGGACATCCTTAGTGCTGCTGCAGAGGCAGGAGAGGCTCCTACCACCACCACTGCACTTGCTAGCTGTGAGCCCAGCTTCTGGCTGAGCAGTGCTCCCCCTGCGGGAGCATACTGACCACCAGGGGGCAGCTCCTGTGTTGAGCGTCTGCCCCCTGGTGGGCATGTGCGTCATAGAGACCGGTCATTCCACTATTTGGAAGATTTGCATATGAGCCTTTTATTACATAGGATTATAGCTTCTTTCAATGATTGACTTCACAATCAGCACAAAGAAAATGCCTGTGATAAACAAGGTTACTGGGTGTCCCACTTGAATTAAACAACAGCTTTTGCATTCATATAAGTATTGTGAACCTTGAGTTTGAACCTCCTTCCTCCTCTTATTGGTGGTAGAGGAAAGGAGTATTTGTGCAAAGCAAGAAAGAAAGATAAAAGATGAAAAGCCATTTGCCAAGACAGCCCTATTACCTAGTTCTCAAAAATAAAAATGGTGCTAACATTAACTGAAGTGTCATAAGCTGTATTAGGCAGCAGGCAGTCATTAGTTCATATAAGAGAGACATCAACCTCGTACAGTAGGCTCATTATCTTCCTCCTCCAGATGGGCAGCAAGGCTAAACAACCTGTGTTAAGGCCATCCAATTAATAAGTAGTATTGCCACACCTGTCTGATTCTGATAAAGAAGGACAATCTGCCAAGCAAGGACAACACATTTCAAAATGTTGCATGTAAAGAATTCAGAGAAGTAGCAGAAGAGGAGGTGGGGAAATTGAGAAACAAAACAAAAACAAAAACAAAACCCCGAAGTGTTGGATGCCGCTTATGGAAAGAATTTCAGAACAGAGAAAGAGAAAAGGCAAAGATAAGAAAAATAGTCAAATTGGCTAAGACTAGAACCTGCACCAATATAACAGAATGCTACAAAACAAGGAAATTAAACTACTTAAGAAGAAGTGAAAAAAAATTCACCCGGAGGAAGAAAGCCCCAACGGGAGACAATTTGTAAGGGCATTATTTTAACAGGGAAAGCATTATTTAGTTCTGTTGGGTTGAGAAGTACTGGGTAGATACTGATTCAATGGCAAGGAGGGACATCTAATAAAAAGGGACACTTTTACGATTAAAGGGCTAGGGTTGGTTATTGGCTTTTATGTTTATAAAATAATCATAAAAAGGGTTGATCTGCATTCAGTTTCATAGGCTCTTTACCACCCAAATGTGCAGGCAGATTGGGAAAGCCAGAACAGGGAAGGAAATGATTCGAAGTTATTCAATGACACCCGTTTTACTCAGACTACCTAGGTCTACTGATATTCATTCCAAAATAAGAGGGCTTAGTAAACTTGACCACTGTCAATTAAAAACAAACTGCACCCCTCCACACCACCTCCCTCCACACCAGCCCAGCAACTGTTCAGAAGAAGTGGATGATGGGGAATGGGGAAATCATCTAGAAAAGTTCAAGATCAGGGATTAGTCCGACCCATTTAAATGCTAGAAAGGAACCAATGCCAAATATTACCCAACTTGTAAACACTGTAAATATTTAGAGATTTGAAGCTATAGATAAGAAGTTTTGAGAATCAAGGTATATAAAACTTTGTTTCTTGAAGTTGGGGCTGTAGACATTCTGTACTTGCTTTTATGATAAGCATTGAGATGTATTAAGTTATCTTTGCTTTTTTAAAAGGTAATACTTGTTTGGCTCAGTGGATAGAGCAGCAGCCTGCAGACTAAAGGGCCCTGGGTTCAATTCTGGTCAAGGGCATGCACCTTGGTTTCAGCCTCCTTCCCAACCTGGGCCCTGGTCGGGGCTTGTGCAGGAGCCAGCCAATCACTGTGTTTCTCATACATTGATATTTCTCTCTCTCTTTCCCTCTTGCTTCTACTCTCTCTAAAAATCAATGGAAAAATATCCTCGGGTGAGGATTTAAAAAAAAGGGAATACTTGTTGATCAACATCTTGAATTGTGTTGGCTATTTCAAAATCTATAGGAAGATCTGAAATACTAGTGCATTAAGAAAAAGCACTAATGTTATACCATTCCACCTCTTAAGCCACTAGAACCAATTCTTCATTTAAGGGCTGGGAGGCTGGAAAGAACAACTGTGTTTGAAATACAATGTGGGGTTTCTTTTAGCATTTGAAAATCACTTACAAAAATAGCGTCTAGTACATACTGACATTTGGAGTGAGTACATCTGGATCAAAGACTTCCTCAAATATAGGTTTCATTTGGTCACAAGAACTAGCATGTTCAAACATCTCCGTACAATGAAATATTTCTGAGGTCTAGGCAATCACCTACCTACCCCCTGTGGCATGTGATTCAACTAAGAATGTGGACATTGCATGGGAATATGATGCAGCTGCTGGCACAGGAAGAGCTTGTCCAACTAGCACAGTTTGCCAGGTGGCCGTCTTGGATACAGTTCCAAAAAAAGGGTGACACAATATAATGGCATCCACCCAAATTAGGAACCAATTCAGAGCAGCCTGAATCTGCAGTAATCACCCAGTTGCTAATGATTTTGCCCAGGGTGTCAGGTCTGTAGGGAAGTGTCATGGCACAGTGGCTAAAGGGTGCAGGATCTAGAAGCCACTGAAGGAATCTTGATTCCTGACTGACTGTACTGCTCTCAACCTCAGTGCTCATTGGACAAAAGGAAAATCAGCTTCTACCTCATAGGCTTTTTTGAGAATTAAAGGGGGTAACTCATGTAGAAGGTCTTGACACAGGTTAAGTGCTCAATAAATGTTAGCTGTTATTAGCAGATTTTTTTTGGGTAACAAACCCTAGTGCTGAAAAACATAAGAACCAAATATGTAATATCTCCAGAAGACAAAAAAATAGTGGAACTAATTGGGTCCCAGGAGACCATTCTGGCGGTAATGAGGATGGATGCTGAAATGATCTAGTCTACCAGTTAAGAGAAACAGCCCAAAATAGATTTCTGTAGGGAAAAGCATGAAGTGGTGATCACATAAAAACGAAGAACAACCTGATGAGTCACTAGCATTTCCAGAAGACTCTGTCATACCATAAGCTTGACTGGTAGTTGTGGACCAGCCCTGCCAATCTGCCTTTCCCCTCATCCTCCATTCCATGGGACACAGGCTTGGATATGATGATGAGGAAGCAGCCTGTAGCTATGAAAGGAAGCAGAGAGCAAAGCTAACTGGCCAAATGGGAATTGAAACTGTGACCTTGGCCTCATTAAAATAGTCAGCTATGCCCTTGAATAGACCAGTTTTCTTTACAGACAGCCAGGCCATCTGCAGACAAAACAAAACATGGCATGTATACACACACAAATAAAAATACAAAAACAAGAAACAAAGAAATAGAATTTAATTCACAATTTTTGTTCTTCCTCCTTTTTTTAAAAAACAAAATTGTTTTCTATTTTTTTTTTTTTGGTGCCAGTATTACTAGCCAATTCAAGTTGTAAGATTGAAATGCTTCTGAAATGAAGAACTTTATATTGTAACTTACATTTGAAAAGACCTCTTAGCTAAGTGGTCAATTTGCATTGACAGGAAGTCTACATGACTTAAAGATAATTATGTGCTGTTTTTTAAAAATTGAAAACTAGTGTGGTGAAGGCCTGGGGCAGGGTGGGAACCAGGTGGAAGGGGGCAATGGGTGGAAAAAGGGCGACATCTGTAATACTCTCAAAAAAGACTAAAATAAATTTATAAATAAATACATTCCCAACAAACCACAGTTCTGGACCAGATGGTTTCACAGGTGATTTTTACCAAACATTGAAAGAAAACTAACACCTATTCTTCTTAAACTATTCCAAAAACTCCAAGAAGGGGAAAGACTCCCAAACTCACTTTATGAGGCCTGCATTATCAGAATTCCAAATCCTGACAGACATACATACTGCAAAGAATGTAAATTATAGGCCAATATCCCTAATGAACATAAATGTTAAAATCATCAACAGCATATTAGCAAACTGGATATAGCAATACATTAAAAAGATCATATACCATGATCAAAGGGAATTCATTTTGGGGAAGCAAGGTTGGTACAATATTGCAAATCTATTAATGTGATACACCACATAAACAAAATGAAGACTAAAAAGCACATGATCACATCAAGAGAAGCAGAAAAAGCATTTGATAACATATAGCAACCATTTATGATGAAATTCTCAGAAAAGTGTAAATATAGGTAATATACTTCAATGTAATAAAGGCATCGCCAACATCATACTCAATGGACAAAAACTACAAGTGTTTCCCTTAAGACCAGGAACAAGACAGGGATGTCCACTTTCACCACTGTTATTCAACACAGTACTGCAAGTTCTACCCATAGCAATCAGATAAGAAAGAGAAATGAATGGTATCCAAGTTGGAAAAGAGGAAGTAAATCTGTCATTATTTGCAGATGACATGATACTGTATATAGAGAACCCTTAGATTCCACCAAAAAACTACTAGAACAGATAAATGAATTCAGTAAAATATCAGTAATCCCAAAAATACTAGGTATAAATTTAACCAAGGATGTAAAATACCTGTAGTTGGAAAATTATAAGATAGTGAAGAAATTTAAAAATATACAAATAAGTGAAAGCATATACCATGTTCATGGATAAGAATTAAATAATTAAAATGCTCATTCCAATGCTGTATTTAACAGAAAAAAATATTCCAAAAATTTATGTAGAACCACAAAAGATTGCAACCACCAGCAGGTGACCTAGGGGGCATTCTACAGATATAAGAGCTAATAGGAAGAGAGGAAGATGTCTTCTGGGACATCTGTAGAAGTAGACAAAATATTTTAAAGTATGTTCAAAAATTGGAGAGGTTAAACTGTATCTAATGTACTCTGCTTCCCAAGCCTTAAGAAGATTCCCATCAGAAATGGCACTTGAAGTGAACAGGGTTCAGTTATCTGGAAAACACAATTGTTCATAGTGCTTGTTCAGTGATGTGGCTGGATAAAATCGAGGGCGTCACACATCTGTAACATGGCCTCAAGTTACTGCATTAATTAGTAAAGGATTTTCTTCACTATAGACTTACAGAGTTTCCCAGTCCTACAAATTTCTAAGAAGCATAGTAAAGTCTCTCCAAAGGCTGATGGCAAGTGGGTCTCAACTTCCCTGGCAATTACAGTTGGCAGGTGGAGGTGACCTGGAGTGCTGAGCTGAGAACAATTTGAGTTCCTTCATACCCGGCTGGGCTCATTGGGACTGTCCAGTGATGTCTTCTGTGGACTTGGGAGGGGGACACAGTGGCTTGAAAACCACATTTTTAACAGTGAATCTGAAGGAGCTATAGTTGATTATGAGAGAAGATCATGGTGGCCACAAGTTGTATCTGCACCTGCAGAGCCCGAATCACTTTCTCCCGCTGGATTTTGGAAGCTGGGTCTGTAATTATGACAAATGGGCTCATTCAGAATTGCTTGTGCAAAGCCTCAGACTGTCAGTGTCAATGCTGTGAACTGGATTGTATTTCTCTCTGAAACTGGGGAATGGATCATTTCTATGGAGAGAGCTTCCACTTAAGTCAAATTGCTATGTAAGCTACCACAATGAATAGAATACAGTCTTTGCGGTTACCAAGACTACAGCCAATATAAGACAGGGAAATAGAAAAAGTAAAAACTTATACCTGGGAAGTCTAACTTGTTCTGTTGACCTTACACTGGTCTCATTTTATTCCTATTTGCACCTTCCACAACCTATCCTGTATATTTTCTTCTCTTCTTTTTGGTCAGCCTAAAAATCTTTATTGTGGAGCCTCACTTTCTATCTCAAGTTTCTCTTTTTTTTAATTCAACTCTCTTCTTAATTCCAAATACCCTCTCTAAATTCACTTGATTCCAAATACCCTCTCTAAAATCCTTTTCCTAGCTTCCATCCTCGTGTATTGATATACCTTCTGTCTTTTCAAAGACTCTCACTTTTTCTGTTTGGAAGATTCCCATATTTTCTTTCCACCTTCAGAGCCCTCAGAGCAGAGTCACAAAGCTCCAATATTCCTCCTTTTATCGCTGCATTTTCTTTCCACCTCCTGTGCCTCTTCAAATTTGATTTGTAGCTGGGGTCTCTTTGCACTTCCCACCCTCTTCTCCTCCCACTTCTTTGTAACTGTGGTAGTTGAAATGCCTTCGTTTCTCTTTCTTTGTTCATGTGCGCCCTCCCTTCAACTTCTTTGGGTGCACTCCACTAGAACTTGTCACCCATCAGGTGAAGCTGAGTCCCTTCCCTGGTGTCCACCATCCACTCTCTCCCAGCTCCTCAGGGATTGGCGTCTCCCCAACATAGATCTATGGGGCCTCTCTGTTTCTGGGGCTACCTTCCACCAGGGTGACTCTCTTTCTGGTGCTCCTGCCACTCCTGGGCACCTGTCTTTTGTGTGCAGTTTGTTGGCTGGTGGCACTGGGTTTCCTCCCTTTGCAGTGGTTGGAGCCACTGCTGGCTTTTTACTATATCCTTCACTCCAGGATATAGTCTCAGGTCAATTTTAGAAGGAGCTTGAAACAACTACCTATGAAATAGGGCTGTCCTGAGGAGCAAAGAGAGTCAGTGGACAGTCAGAACATGACCTAGGGAGTCATAATACTAAATATCATGTATTTAGTGCTATGCTCTTGGTGGAAACTCAACTGGGCATTCTAGATTCTTTACTATCATAACTGTTTTCAGTCCCATAACCTCTATAATCCTCTTTGATGTCTTGTATCTTTCCATCCACACTCCCATGGAGGCCACCAGATCTATTCATGTTCTATGTAGTCTCTGTACAGTCCCATTTCTTTGAATTTGCTTAGTTTGTTGCTTCCCCTGATCCCCAGTCTCCAGGTGCCCAAATCCTACTTTTTCTCAAGGTTAAGCCCAAATATTAACCCTTCCCCCAAATCCTCTCAAATGTCCTACTGCAGAACTATCAGTTTTCTTATCAATCTTAAATCCTCCTTGGTTTCTACTTGCAGTGAGAGTTACCTGTGTCTTGCTAGACTGTGAGCCCCTGAGGGTACCAGCCACAGCTCTACCAAAACAGTGTGCATCGGGCACTCTATTGGCCCTACCTCCATTATGGAAATTATCCCAACCTTTGTCCAAGCTACCTTCTGACCAGTATTGGTCTCAGGTGTTGAACAACATCCATCTGGGTTTATGACTCAAAAATCATAGAACACTGTGGGGAAAAAGACTTGTGTGAATATTTGTGTCCATTCATACACATGACTCCTATACTGCTCATATTTATCAGGTTCATAAGGTAGCTGCATGGAAGTTGGATCATTTGAATATAACCAGAACTCATAATAAAACAATTGCTAACATTAGCAATTACTATGTACTGGACACCAAGCTAGCAAGCCTGTGAAGTAGGCACTATTATCCCTAACTTACAGAGAGGTAAACTGAGCCTTGGAGAAGTTAACAGGCTATGCTAATTGCCCTTTCAATATCCAGTCTTCACCCAGCTCCATGTTCTAGGAGGCCAACCTTTAGGGAATGCATCCTTGGGCTTCCTGTTGGAATCAATCAACATGAGGTACCAGCAGCAGATCCAGGAGATCAAAGGTTGAGATGAGACAGACAGAGGTCAGAATGTTTATTTCTCCTGCTCCCTCCCTGTCTGGCTGTCCACTGCCTGTGGCTGAAATTCTCTCCCTAAGGCCACAACTCCTATCAGGTAGTCCTTTTCTACAGGCATAGTATCAGAGTTCCAGGGGCCTCTGTCCCTTGTATCTTAAGGCAAGAGATGGACCCAGGTGCTTCCTTGAATCTTACTGTTTCCTTGAATCTTAACTGTGTTCCTCCCCAAAAGATATGCTGCAATTCTAACCCCCAGGGCCTCTGAATGTGATTTTATTTGGAAGCAGGGTTATTGCAAGTATAACGAGCTAAGGAGTGGGGTGGTCCCTGATCTAATACGACTGGTGTTCTTATAAGAAGGGGGCCATGTTAAGACAGATAGGCAGGGAGAATGAAAGCAGAGATTAGATTTACACAGCTGCAAGCAAAAGGACACCAGAGATGGCTGGCCACCACCAGAAAGCTAGGAAGAGGCAAGGAAGAAGTCCTTAGGTTTCATAGGGAACACAGCCCTGCCAACACCTTCATTTCATACTTTTAGGCTCCCAAACTATAGGACAATAGGTTTCTGTTGTTTTAAGCCATCCAGTCTGTGGTACCATGTTCTGGCATCCCTAGGAAACCATGACACCTATCTAATATTTTGGAAACAGACACTTCATTAAATTCTCAATTACTTATTTTGGGTTTTCTACTGGGTCCCTGACTTTCCTAAGGTAAAATACAGTGCCCATATTATCTCCCTTTATGCCATTTGGTCTGAACACAGTATGGCAGACTGCTTTCAGTGTTGATGGCATGGCTGATTTTTTGCTATTAGACTAGCTGGGTCTGTGTTAAGTGGCTGAGCTATGATGAAGAGTAAACTGACTTCCTGAAGAGGCACAATATACCCAGGATGGGACAAGTGGGAGCCAGTGTCTGTAGGGGTTCAGGATTTTCAAATATGCTCGTTACTTCTCATGAACACCATCAGAGGACAGCCAGGCAGAGGCTCAGGTCCTGGCCTTCATTATTATCAAAGCCTAAAGCTACAGGACACTATCTCCATTTTTAAGGTGAACAGGCAGGGACTTGTGAGGGGGACCAAGTCCCTCTCAAATGCAAATAGGCTGGCTACTCTGCAAGCTGCAATTCTTTCAGATAAAAAAAGAAATAAAAAGCAAACAGATGAAAGGTATAGATCTGAAAGTTTTCCTTTGTCACAGAGGATCTGATTGTTCTACCCCTGACCCATCTCAGAGCCTCTGTCTTCATGCATCCTAGTTCCAGCCCCAGGGAAGCAGGTGGAGGAAGCTGCTGTCTGAGTAATTACTGCTCTGCCATTTCTTAAGGATGTCTCTATTTTTAGTAGAAGTGACTCATTCATATAAGCAGGTACACTGGGGGGTGGGGGTGGGAGGAGAATGTTCTTAGTGATGACTTAACCCTCACATCTCGGTGTATGTATATTTATCCTCACGCTTGCATTGATCCTTCTCTTGATGATCAATACAAGCGAATTTTGCACCAATGAAAACATATCAATTCTCCCTTGAAATAATTTAAAATGTTCTCCACCAAGAAGTGAGAGAGTCCTAAAAAATCTCTCCAGCCAGGAGTGGAAGCAAGAAAGGGGAAGCGGCTCCAAGTCTTCCTGAGAAGCACAGGTGAGGGAGTTGCTAGGAGGTGGAAAGAAAGGTGAAAAACATTCTCTTTCAGAATGAGTCATGCTTTACGATGGAGCAGCAGGGAAACCACTGTGTTAGGAACTGGAATATTTGCAAACCTTGGGTTCAAAGTACTTCATCTGAAAAAAACCTCTTCCTGATTCCTCTTCTACAAGGAAAGCTTATGCTAGAGCCCCCTGCACAGCCAACACCACCATCAAGATAACAAGCCCTGGGCACTGGGCACTTTACACAGAAGGCTCAAGTAGTCCTCATGACACTCTTGTGAGACAGGTTTTGTTACTACCCCATTTTACAGGTAAGGGAGTTAAGGCGTAGAGAGGTATTATCTTTTCCTAAAGGGAACATACTGAGAAATGGTGACCCCAAGTGTGGAACTCAGGTCTAAGCAGAGACATGCAGTAA
The DNA here is from genome assembly GCA_004026665.1 of Murina feae. Taxonomy (NCBI): domain Eukaryota; kingdom Metazoa; phylum Chordata; class Mammalia; order Chiroptera; family Vespertilionidae; genus Murina; species Murina feae. The sequence goes on along the minus strand of PVJC01025155.1, from coordinate 4,375 downwards.
TTCTGGCCCCCTGGGTTGTGGCCAATACACAAGAGCCCATCAGCTAAAGACTCTGCTCAAGAACATTTTGGCAGAACTTTCCATATGGGATTAACTGCCTTCCTCTGCCATCTATGTGATTCTACGGGTTTGCGAGGCAAGAGAGACGGTAAAAATCTTGCCATTATGAGCACTTTGGTTTAAACAACCTCTCTTGTAATTTCTCCTCATTTAATAAAACAAAGTAACTTATCCATGACATATCTAATCTAATAAAAGAGTAATATGCAAATTAATCGTCTCTCTGGAATGCCCAAGCCACACCCACAAGCCAAGCCACGGCCCCAGCCAATCAGAGCAGCTGTATGCAAATTAACCCAGCCAATATGGTGGCCAGCAGCCACGAAGCTAGAGTAAACAGCAAGCTACCATTGCAACTGCCTGCCTAGGCTGGCTGAGCCTCTGCTCAAGGCAACAATGTTTCAATTATAGAAGCCATGGAGCTGAAACAAACAGGAGGCTTCCTTATCTGCTTAGGCCTCTGCTCAAAGCAACAGTGTTTCAATTATAGAAGATAAATAAACCCCAGAAACCTGATTCCAGCCAGCCTCGCTGGGACCTTGGGTCAATGGGAGCTGTGGGAAGCCTGAAAGCCTGAAAATGGCCCACAGCTCTTCACCCAGGCTGCCCAGGGACCCAAAACCTGAAGGGGATGTGGGAAGCCTGAAAACGGCCCTCAGCCCATCACCCAGACTTGCCACACCCCAATGGGGTGAGGGGTCCCCACTGGGGGACTTGGCCAGCCTGCTAACAGCCATCAGCCCCTCACCCAGACTGGCCAGGCACTCCAGCAGGTGGACATCCCCAGAGGGGTCCCAGACTGTGAAAGGGCACAGGCCAGGGTGAGGGACCCCCCTGAGTGCACAAATTTTTGTGCACCAGCCCCCTAGTATATTCATATCCATATATTTATTATTCAACTGAAATTCCCCCGAATGACCAGTCCTACCACCAGTCCTACATTGCCTCTTGCAGTGTATGGATCTCTAAATACCAGAGAGATTTCTATATAAACTACAGATAAAGTACTCAACACAGTATCAAGGTAGGATCTTGTTTTATCACCCTTCGGATGATTAAGGAAAAGTCAGCAATTGTCAAATCATCATGTCCAGGGATATAGTTTTTCTAAGTACTTTAAACACAAGAATAAAAAAATACCATGTTGGATCAATTCAGCTGAATATTTTTTGTCACTGAGGGCCCTTTCTAGTTGTCTCACAGGACACCATCAGGAGAGATTAGAGCATTTCTTAATTATCCTAAGAGCCTCATGTAGGGATGTGGCACCTGTGCCTTCACCCATATTTCCTTGAACACATTTCTCTCTTTTTTTAAAAAAAATATTTTATTGATTTTTTTACAGAGAGGAAGGGAGAGAGATAGTTAGAAACATCGATGAGAGAGAAACATTGATCAGCTGCCTCCTGCACACTCCCTACTGGGAATGTGCCCGCAACCAAGGTACATGCCCTTGACTGGAATCGAACCTGGGACCCTTGAGTCCACAGGCCAACTCTCTATCCACTGAGCCAAACCGGTTAGGGCATGAACACATTTCTATTTATAACTTCAAGAAGTCATTAGGCTGAGAAAGTTCAAATAAAAAGCATGACAAGAATAATCAACTTTTTCATTTTTTTCAACATTTTAATCATGAGATAGCATTTTAATGTTCTCTAGAGCAATCCTAGACTACAAAACCATCCAAAAAGGAAAATCAGGGAACCTCTTTTTGTAATTTTCTATTATTACTGACAGTGATGGACATGCTTCCTGTTTATTATCCATATGAAGCCTATCAACACATCTGAGTTAGACAATATGTCATTTTATTGAAATACCATTGTCTTTCACCTGCTTCATCCAGACTATCTATTCATTATTCCCTAAATACACCTTGCACATTGCACCTTGGTGCATGCACACTCGTTGTTTTCCTGGAAAATCCTTCACTTTCCTTATGTATATCTGAACCCTGCTCATTCCCCACAGCAGGGTTATAGCTACATGTCCTTTCTGCCGCCCCACACCAAGACCTAATCTCAAGACCAGCACTTCCAACAGAAATACAATGTGAGCCACACATGTACTAGTCACCACAATAAAAAAGTAACAAGAACAGGCATGATGACTATACTTAATCCTGTATCAAACACTAAAAACATGCCAAGAGAGTAGATTTCAGGTGCACTCATCGCACTAGAAAAAGGTTAACTATGAGATATGTTAATTAGCTGATTATAGCAATCATTTCACAATGCATACATATATCAAATCATCAAGCTGTACATATTCAATATATATAATTTTTTATCAGTATATAAAATATAATCAGAAAAACAAAGTAACAAGAAATAGATAAAAGAAGTTTTAATCATATATTTTACCTGACCCAATATATCCACATTAGTATATTCTGAAGATATCTAATCTAATAAAAGAGTAATATGCTACCTTTTTTTTTCTTGGAGAAACCAAGATGGTGACATAGGTAAACACCTGAAATTGCTGCCTTGCACAACCATTTCAAAACCACAATGAAAAGAAAAAACAGACACCACCCAGACCCATAGGAAGGCTGGCTGAGTGGAAATTCCTCAACTAGAAAGAGACTGAGACTCGGAGGAGGTGAGGAAGTAAAGTGCAGAGGTATGGAGGCATGCAAAAAGGGCTCACGGAAAGGGCTGGCAACTGAGGAGGTGGTTGTCTTTTTCAATCCGGAGGGAGTCATAAGCTCTGAATTCCAGTTCCAGGTGAGTTTCTGGGGATCCAGACTAATACAGGGAGAAGCTGGACTATCTGGCACCGGGAGGAACTCCAGAGTGGCTTTCTCTCGGTGGTGCCGAGGGACACTGAGACCCAGTGCCTCTTAGGGCAGGGCTGAGGATCAGCCATAGCTGTTTTCTCTGCCCTGTTGATTCCCTGAGACCCTGCCCCACCCAAGCTGCATGCAGAGGCTTTTGCATATAAAAGGCTGGGAAACCTCAGGCAGAAGCTAAAATAGCATCTCCTTAGAGATCCAAGAGCCAGTGTACCCAGTGGTCAGAGTGGGACCACCCAGATTACAACTCCTCCGATCCAAAAGGGACACACTCAGGGGGCAGACTCAGTGAGCACCAAAGCCCCACTGAAGCAAGTCTTGCCCCATAGGGTGCCTCTAGCACAGAAGTTCTCCTACCATAGACACAGCTGATTCTCACAGCCAAGTGTCCTGGAAGTCAATTCCTCCCAGTGATAACCAACAACAATCAAGGCTTAGCTATAAGACTGTGCACAAAGCCTACAAAGTAGTGCACCAAGAGTATCTACCTCAGGTAATTGGGGAGGCTGAGCCACTGGGCCCTATAGGACACCTAACACAGAAAGCCACTCTATCAATCCAGGGAAGCAGCCAAAATGTGGAGATAAAGAAACAGATCACAAATGACAGAAATGGAGGAAAGCAAACGATTGGATATAGAATTTAAAACCATGGTTACAAGGTTTTTCAAGAATATTATAGAGACCGCCAATAAATTTAACGAGACCCTCGAAGATATGAAAAAAGACCAGCTAGAAATTAAGTATATACTGACTGAAATAAAGAATAATATACAGAGATCCAACAGCAGACTAGAGGATCGTAAGAATCAAGTCAAAGATTTGAAATACGAAGAAGCAAAAAACACCCAATCGAAAAAGCCACTTCCAGTGTACCAACATCAGAATCCAAAAATTTTTATTTTTACCTTTTTATTCTTTTTCCTCTTCTTAAAGAATGCCCTTCAGCATTTCAGATAATCCTGGTTTTGTGATGATGAACTCCTTTAGCTTTTTCTTGTCTGTGAAGCTCTTTATTTGACCATCAATTTTACATGATAGCTTTGCTGGGTAGAGTAATCTTGGTTGTAAGTTCTTGCTATTCATTCTTTGAATATTTCTTGCCACTCCCTTCTGGCCTGCAAAGTTTCTGTTGAGAAATCAGCTGACAGTCGTATGGGTTCCCCCTTGTAGGTAACCAACTGCTTTTCTCTTGCTGCTTTTTTAAAGATTCTCTCCTTGTCTTTTGCCCTTGGCATTTCAATATGATGTGTCTTGGTGTGGTCCTTCTTGGATTCCTTTTGTTTGGGATTCTCTGTGCTTCCTGGACTTGTAAGTCCACTTCTTTCACCAGGTGGGGGAAATTTTCTGTCATTATTTCTTCAAATAGGCTTTCAGTATCTTGCTCTCTCTCTTCTTCTGGCATCCCTATAATTCTGATGTTGGTACACTTGAAGTTGTCCCAGAGGCTCCTTACATTATCTTCATACTAGGGGCCCGGTGCATGAAATTCGTGCATGGGGGGTGGGGGGGG
>PVJC01025154.1:0-24918 GCA_004026665.1 Murina feae | reverse complement strand
GGGGCCTGCTTGGTGGGCTTCCCAGGCCCTTTGCGGGGGCCGGGGTCCTGCTTGGCAGCTCCCAAACCCCTTGGCGGCACTGGGAAGTGGGAAAGGAAGGCTTCAGGGGACAGGTGAGTGGGAAAGAGTTGGTGGCCTGCTTGGCGGCTTCCCAGGTCCCTTCCGGGGATCAGGGAGCAGGAAAAGGCTGGCTTGACCACGAGGCAGGGTTTTCCCTGCTTTATGGTGGCTGGAGGAAGATGGGCAGTAAGCAAGCTTGGGAGGCAGGCAGCACCCAGCCCTGACCACAGATCAAAAAAGAGAACAACATGCAGGGGATGGCAAGAGTCTGAGAGATCAACATAGAAGGGGTGCCTGCTCCAAGCCTCCATGGTGTGCCTGGGGGCAGGCCCCCAGCAGGTAGACATACACAGGAGGACTGCTCCGAGCCTCAGATGCGGCTGGGGGCAGGTCCCCAGTGGCAACACACACACACACACACACACACACAAGGCGCCTGGCAGACTGGGGCCATCATAGGACATCCACTGAGGGGTCCCAGACTATGAGAGGGCACAGGCCGGGCTGAGGGACTCCCTCCACCCCGAGCGCACAAATTTTTGTGCACTGGGCCCCTAGTTTATGTAATAAGCATGAAAATGTGCAAGTAAGTAATAATACAGTGCAAATAAATTAAACAAAAACAAGACAGAATATAATAGAGAATTTTATGGAGAACAAGTTAGGAAGAATGATGTAAATGATTCTTTTTCATTACTTGGGAAAGAATGATCAGCAATATCTTTTAGAAAATAAATACACACACACATATATGCGTAATTAGCCATATGTGAGTATGTATAAAAATATAGAGAGAGTACTAAAACACCACGTTCTTTAACACGGTAATTCCACTTCTGGAAGTCTATCTTAAAGAAATAATGCTAAATACTGAAGAAAAAAAAGTTTATGCACAATCTTCATGGCAGCAGTGTTTGAAAGTAAAAATTGGAAATAGCAGTTGTTCAACCCTAGGGTAATAACTAGGTAACTAATATGCTCAGTTAGTTAGGTAACTGAAAGGGTATGAAGAGAATGCTAAGGTTTCACAGAAGTACCAATGCTAGAAGCCGCTGTCACCCCTGGGGCTGGGGGCACAAAGAGACGAGATTGGATTTACTGAATTTAGTACCTTATTTTTTTTTTAATTTAAAATATTTTTATTGATTTCAGAGAGGAAGGGAGAAGGAAAGAGAGAGAGAAACACCAATGATGAGAGAGAATCACTGATCAGCTGTCTCCGGCATGCCCCGCACTGAGGATCAAGACAACAACACACGCATGTGCCCTGACTGGGAATACAACCATGACCTCCTGGTTCATAGGCTGATACTCAACCACTGAGCAACACTGGCGGGTCCACTTCTTTTTACTGTGTGTGTGTATTTAGGAAGTTGGTTAATTTTAGGAACCTCAGTTTCGTAGTCCTAAAAACAGAAACAATGCTTATTTTAAAGTGTTAGCATAAGAACAAGTAAGATAATACATGCAGAACACCTTCTCCTGTAACGTTTGTTCAATAGGTTGCAGTGTTAAAATCACAATACTCATGTCCAGACTCTTTAATTGTGTCTGACATCATTTCCAAGTAGATGTAACAATATCTGTTTTGTTTCTGTATAACAATATAAACACAAGGTTTTCTGGGTAAGGCGTAAATTCAGTCAACCTAATTAGAAGTGTTTGCTTATATTAACTCATTTCATACTTCCAACAATTGATGTGGTAGATGTTTTTATTTTTCCAGTTTTACTGACAAGGAAATTAGTGCAAAACAACAATGAGGTATCATCTCACACTTGTCAGAATGGCTATCATCAATAAACCAACAACGACAAATGCTGGCAAAGATACGGACAAAAAAGAACTCTCATGCATTGCTGATGGGAATGCAGACTGGTGCAACCACTGTGAAAGACAGTACAGAGTTTCCTCAAAAAAACTAAAAATGGAATTCCCATTTTACCCAGTGATCCTACTTCTAAGAATATATCCCAAGAAACTAGAAACACCAATATTCATAGCAGCACCATTTACCATAGCTAAGATTTGGGAACAGTCTAAGTGTCCATCAGCAGATGAGTGGGGGTTGGCTGGTTTGCCCTGAAGGGTATCCCGGATCAGGGTGGGGGTCCCGCTGGGTTGCCTGGCCAGCCTGGGTGAGAGGTTGAGGGCCATTTTCAGGCTGGCCACGCCCCCTGATGACCCAAGCTCCCAGCCTCTCCTTTTTTTCATTTTTTTTCAGCCCCTCCTTGAGCAGAGGCCTCCTTGAGCCAGTTGGAAGCAGGTATCTGGGATTTATTTATCTTCTATAATTGAAACTTTGTTGCCTTGAGCAGAGCCCAGGGCCTTCCAGGGCAGGCGGGAAGCTTGGCTTCCTCCATTGCTGGGGGCAACCCAAGCCTCCTGCTCGGTCCAGCTCCATGGTTGCCGCCATCTTAGTTGGGTTAATTTGCATACTCACTTAATTGGCTGGTGGGTGTAGCAGAGTGGTGGAGTTACGGTTAATTTGCATCTTTATATTTTATTTGTGCAGATTGCCTTTTATGTTTTTACCAGTCTGTCAGTTAATTGTACAGGAATTCCTATTCACATGTGTTTCAAATATTGCGTTTTAAAGAAAAGGTAAAGTGCCTATCCTAAGGGGTCCTGGAAAACACAAATGCCTGTGCAGAAACAACAGCACGCACACCTCTGAAGCAGCAGGGACCCCTCCAGCCTGGTCCCGGAGGTGCAGAAAAAACCAGTGCTAAGTTCACAGCAGACTCTCAGGAAGAATTCAACCTGGGTGAGCACTGATCCCTCAGCCACAGGGAAAAGGATTCTCCTCACGCAGTTTCTTCATGAGACAAAGCTAGAGCTTGATATCAAACTGGGCAGTGTATCCTTCCCAGTTCCTCTCTGCCTGCTCAGGGCTCCTCGTCCCTTAGATCTGAGCTCAAGCACCACTTCCTCAAGGCAGTCTCCCCCGACCTTGCCCTCCAGGTCAGACCTCCCCTTTCCTGCTCATCAGACAGTGTCCTCCTTTGCAGCCTTTCTCACCATTGAGATTTCACATTTATTTGCCTGATTATTTGATTCATATCTCTTTCTCTAAAATGGCTATTCCCTGAAGACAGAAACTGTCTAAACAGTTTTTGCAACTCTCCCATCTCTCTACACTTAGCCTGTCACATGCATAGTGAGATTTGCTAGGTAAAGGGATTGTAGAAAAACATACATTTTGATTTATCATTAATACCCATAGAATAGAGTGAGTTCAGCCATTCTCCATGAATACTTTTGACATTTTCATAAAACTATGATTTGTAAGAGCCACTTCAGATGTTATTAAATAGAAAAGTCTAAACTTGTGAGATCATGATTTACTAACAAAATGTACATTCGAGTGCCCCATGTGAGCAAAACACATTTTTCTCCTTAGAGATCTAGGGAAGCAAGGCCTGTCTAAATAGAACAATTTGTCATTAAATCCTTCATAACATTTTTATCTTTTAAAATGCTAGTTAAATTTTTAATTAAAATTTTAAAATTTAATTTTTAAAATTAAAATTAAATTTTTAATTAAAATTTTTAAGAATTTTAATTGATTTTTAATTAATTAATTTTTAATTAAATTTTTAATTAAAATTTTACATTCAATATTATTTTGTATTAGTTTCAAATGGACAGCATAGTGCCTAGCCAGTGGTTCTCAACCTTCTGACCCTTTAAATATAGTTCCTCATGTTGTGACCAACCATAAAATTATTTTCGTTGCTACTTCATAACTGTAATGTTGCTACTGTTATGAATCGTAATGTAAATATCTGATATGCAGGATGGTCTTAGGTGACCTTGTGAAAGGGTCATTCAACCACCAAAGGGGTCGTGACCTACAGGTTGAGAACCGCTGACCTAGATAGTCATATACTTTACAAAGTGTTCCCCCTGGTAATTCTAGTGCCATATATAATTATAAGAATATTATTGAGCATATTTCCTATGCTGTAGTTTACATCTCCATGACTATTTTGTAACTACTATCTCTACTCTCATAACTTTTTAAGAGGCTATTGATTAGACCCTCAGAGACATAAGGATTAAAGGAGATATTCCTTTGTACCTCTGCAGCTCAATGTGATGGCTACCAGGCACATGCATGGAAAAGGTGAAAGACAATTAGTCAAAACTGAGATATGCTGTAGGTGTAAATAATGTGTGGAATTTCAAAGGCTCAATGTGAAAGACAAGTGAAAAAAATCTGAATAATTTTTGTATATTAAATGATGTATATTATTTGAAATGATATATTGGATATGCTGGGTTAAATAAAATACTGTATTTTCCAGTGTATAAGACAACTGGGCATATAAGACGACTTTTGAGAAGATTTTCCTGGGTTAAAAAGTCGTCTTATACACCAGAAAATACGGTATGTTATTAAAATTTATTTCATCTTTTCCTTTATACTTTTGATTGGGTCTAGTGGAAAATTTGCAATTAAATATGTGACTCAATATATTTCTATTGGATGGCGCTACTCTTTATTATAACTCAAAGATACAAAACCTTCACCAAGCTAAAAATCAGCTTTATGCATATTTACAACCTATTTAAAAGAATTGCAAACTGGAAATTCAGCAAAAGAGATATTTGCGTAATAAAAATCTAAGTGCTAAAGCTTACCCAGTGGAAGTCTTCAAGCTTCCATTGAACATTTATTATCTTTTATTTTATCCACAACTTAAAACATTTTACCTATTTACTTTCTAAGGTTAAAGAAATAAAAAGGTAACTGTTACATTAATATCTGAGGATTCAAACTCATACTCCTTCACATCTTATTTGGCTAACAATCTGGTAGAAAGGAAGGTAATAATAATAATATGAGGAGGAAATAAAACAACAAATACCGTGTGCTTTGCACAGGAGCAAGAGTATTAGAGTTTCTGTAGTCTCAGAGAACTTTCTCATACAGTCCAGTCCAGCTATTGGTGTTAGAAAAAGTTAAATGATTGTCCATAGGGTGTTTTCCACTTAAGAAACCATAAGATGAGTTCTATCTAAAATTATGAGAAAAAAATAACCCACCACTGAATTTTGGTGATTTTTGTCTATTAAGAACAGTTATTCTGAGATAAATAGGAAAACAGTGACAAGTGGGGAGCGATAGTAGATGATGAGAAAAACAGGGGTGTGTTCTGGTTCATCAAAATTTTATTATAAAGAAACTTTAAAAATTAGTCGTTTTTATTGTATGACATAAATTTTAGGACAAATATAGATTAAACAGAATGTTGTGCAATAATACTTCACTATTGATATCGGTTATTACAACCCACTTGTTTGTATGAAAGTGTTCTGTCCTGCTGCCTCTGTCAAATGCCAGCCTCTGTGTGCTTTGATGACAAGCTTTTCGTGGAACCTTTGGATTATTACACAGTTTGGCCTAAGAGAGTGAATGACCGTCAGGGCCGTTCACTGACTTCAAATCACATGTTATCAGTGAAACCTTCACTGCTGAGTTTCCTTTCATTGTATCTCCAGGCTGACCATTTCCTGTCCATGTCCTTAGAACGGAGAATATACTGAGAATTGGGGTCAGCCACTATGCTGCTAACGCTACACTTCTGGCTTTGGAAGATAAAGCAGTTTTTATTTTGTTTTGTTTCAAAATATTATTTTTTTCTTTTTTTAAACACCAATATTAAATTTTTCTGCGATTTGTTTCTTGTTAAAAATCAGCAAGGTACACTTGGAACAGTATATGGTATTCTCCAAAGATCCACCCACTGCAAAATGAATTAATTTCTTATTGTGCATATCATCCTTCATTCAAGAATTTGCAGGCTCTGTCCAGCACATGTCTTTGAGACAGCACAGAGTTGAGGAGCAGCTAAAACCTGATTATGACCTTTGTAATATGGGAGCTCCTGAAAACCCAGTAAGCAATGTATAATAATTAGCTCATGGAAAAGAATTAATCATTTAAAAATCTCACAATGTATTAATTAGCAGTATAAGGCAATATCTTCCAGATGTCCATAAACTTGTGTTCACAAACTTGCGTTCTTTTAGAATAAATTTCATAGGTCACTTATTTCTTCGTCATTTTACTTTTGAAAATATAATTGAGCTATTATGTTGACCATGTTGGAAAAAAATAAGCATATCAACATATAAAAAACGATAAAATGAAACCCCAAATATCAATGTCAAAATAGGAAGCCTTTGTGCCAGTGACCAGAGGACAGTTAGCACAGCTGCCTGGAAGTGTGGCAATCATCCTGCCCTTTGGGTTTCTCACATTTTTATTAGACCAGCTAATGACCAAGGTGTGAAGGATTAGGATTCTGAGCTCTCAGTAATTAGCAGTGTACAACCTGTTTTGATTGGAAATGACAGAAGGAGGTGGAAGCCACTTACGTGTGTGTAGGGTCTGGGGGATGGGATGGAGGAGTCTTTCTGAAAAGGTTTGTTATTGTGCTCTTGTCATTGCTACCATTTAAGTGAGTTCCTTCCCCTTTGGCTTCAGACCCTGTTTCCTGCTCTATCAGGAGAAAGCTATCTTTATGGGCAATAAAAGCAACTGATAGTTGTATACAGTAAAGCCAAAAAAAATCACTTGGCCCTAACCGGTTTGGCTCAGTGGATATAGCTTCAGCCTGCGGACTGAAGGGTCCCAGGTTCTGTTCCGGTCAAGGGCATGGACCTTGGTTTCAGGCACACCCCAGTAGAGAGGGGGTGTGCAGGAGACAGCTGATCAATGTTTCTCGCTCATCGATGTTTCTAACTTTCTATCCCTCTCCCTTCCTCTCTGTAAAACAAACATAAAAAATCAATAAAATATATTTTTTTAAAAATCACTTGAATCAAGAGGTAAAATGATCCAATCATTTTATACAGGCAGGTAGTGAAGAATGTCCTTAATCAACACCTCCCACGCAATTGTTTGGCAATAAGCAAAGTCAGGGCTGGATTCCCACACAGGTAGGTTAACATAATTTTGATGGAGACAAGGAAGGGCTCTCCTCTGGAGACAGGGTCTGGACAGAGGTCTCTGAGCAGGTCCAAGTCGAGGAAACAGGAGTACTATAGGAGAAGAGGGAAGAAAAGACACGAGAGTAAATGGAGGACTGAAGAAAAGATGTTCTGCATTTTATTTTAGTTCCAATTAAGCTGCTGAGCAGGGGTGAGGCAGAGGAGAAAATATATCGGTTGCATGGTTGTCTTCAAACTGATTTTTACATTATTATTGTCTGTTCACTGATGGTTGGTTGGTGGGCGTAAGAAACTCAGTCATTCACTCTGTTTCCTCATGGTCGATGCCAGTTGAATTACCTTTGGCTTCTAAGTGGAAATTTTGGATTCTCTTGCAATTATCCACACTATCGTGATTTTTCTTTCATTTTGTAAGTTCCAGCGTCTCTGTTTCTCTGTCACAGGCACTCCAGAGACAGATGGTAGAGGAAGACACCACCTGTCTGACAAAAGACACTACCTGGTTGGTGCTCTGAATGCCATGCTGAGAAGCAGTAGCTGTCACCAAGGAAGTAAGTAGCAATTGTTATGTAATTGTACATGGGAGCCCTTGGTTGTGTTCAGTTCTGCTGTTAATTATGTACTGCCCTATATTTTTAAACTTGATGTATATGTATCTGCAAACTGTTAACTCCTTGAGGACAGTGTTGTGCTGCTTTTATAGCCTCTAAATAACAAGAAACGCAAGGGAATTAAACAAATATTTGATAAATTATATTCAACACTGGACTGAATTGTTTCATGAGGGCAGGGCTGTGACCATTTTATTCACCATTGTATCTTTCATGCTTAACACAGTTCCTGACATAGTTAAATGCGTCATAAATATTTGTTTAATGGGTGAATAAATGAACTTTTAAAAATCATGAATTAGATTTCAGCTGAGGTTTAGGTTGCAGTGAGGAGCAAGAAGAGTGAAGCGGAAAAACTTTCTTCCCTTGAATGATATGTACTGCCAATGGTCACCTGAAGACCATGTGGTTTTTTGTTGTTGTTAATTGAATTTATTGGGGTGACATTGGTTCATAAAATTATATAGGTTTCAGGTGTGCAATTCTAAAATACATCACCTGAATATTACAATGTATGTTCACCACCTTGTCAAGGCTCCTTCCATCACCATTGCCCCCCCCTTTACCGTCTTCTACCTCCTCCTACCCTCCTGTCTCTCTTGTCATCATCATACTGTTGACTGTGTCTGTGACGGTGTTTTGTTTTGTTTTGTTTTTGTCACTTAGGCCCGTCACTTTTCTCACTCAGCCCTAGAAGACCATGTTTTCACAGTTGGTTTCCTCTACCTTATTGGCCTATGGTCAAAAGTAAGGGCAGAGTCAGGGACAGTTGGATGAGCTCTAGCTATGCTTCTAAGTCTTTAGGGCCAGGATATATGCCAGCACTCACTACCCCTTTCCCAACTCCTGATTCCCTCGTCAAAGGCTGCACTTGGGCTGAACGCCTGACTTTGTTTTGGTTAAAAGGATCAGCTTATATTTTCTGGTCAAGTAATATGATCCTTTGTGAAATCCAAAGCATATGGTTTTGATCATTTTACACTTTTAACTCAGAAGGGAAAAACTCTCTTAACTCTAACATATTTTGCAAGGCCCGTTAGAGCTCATGTTTACGTGAGCAGCTAGATTTATACTCAATGCTCACAGGTGTCAGCCATAATTTATTAGTTCTACTATTTCAATACATAATCAATTCTATTCTTTTTGCACATACACTAGATTAGACATTACGTACCATGCGTTTGGCTTTTTATATCTCCTGCTTGGCACATGACGTGTGTTCATTAGTATTTGTTAGATGAGTGAATGAATGAGTGGCCATTATATGTTGTCTTACTACTATTTCTTTTTCTCCTTGAGAGCAAGTGCTATTTTTTCAGGATATATTTCTTTCTCCTCTGATTCATGTTCATGTCCTGTGTTTTAAGACTTTATGCTGGGAAATCCTAATTTCCTATGTCGTAAGGTTGACTACCCAGAATATTCATAGCCTTGGTTTGCTACAACAAGCTTCCAGCATTCTGATTCATGATTGCCTCATTAAAATCAGAACAAAATATGCAGGGAGAACATTTCCATGCAGTCCTCAGGATATTTTTTTCCTCTTTTCCTCTGCCCACCAAGTTGAAACTATACTAGTAGCTAGAAACTAAAAAAAAAAAAAAAAAAAAAAAAGAAACAGTTGAATGGGTATCTCAAATTACAATTTGATTTATCTGGAGTTAGAGTAAATATGAAAAGTAATAAAGCAATCTAACCATGATTGCCTAATGTAATCAGGAATATATTTAAGAACTCATTTAGGAAATAAAAATAATGATGTATTTTAAAAAAGTAAATGCCCTTGGGATGTGACATAAATACGATGACTACAGCTAACACTGATGTATGATATACATAGGAAAGTTATTAAGACAGTAGTTCGTAAGAATTTTCATTATAAGGAGAAATTCTTTTTTTAAATCGATAGGAGAGGATGAAAGTTAACTAAACCTAACATGGCAAGCATTTCACAATATATGTAAATCAAACCCTTACGTCATATACTTCAAACATATATATGATGTTATTTCTCAATAAAGTTGGAAAAAAATAAAGATTCTTAACATTTGAGTTTACAACTTAGGTCTCCTATCATCATAATTATATTACATTGTAGGAGGCATAGTATTTAAAATGAATGTGCCCTTTAAGAGTTTGTACCGTCTTCTCAATAGGCCAACAGATAAGATAGTGTAGGATTTTTCTCCTCATGTTTAGAAGCAATTAAAACCAGTTAGTTGATCTGATCAGCCCTCAAAAGGTTACTATTGCCCTAGCTGGTTTGGCTGGGTGGATAGAGCGTCAGTCTGCAGACTGAAGGGTCCTGGGTTCGATTCCGGTCAAGGGCATGTACCTTGGTTGCGGGCACATCCCCAGTAGAGACTGTGCAGAAGGCAGCTGATCAATGTTTCTCTCTCATCGATGTTTTTAACTCTCTGTCGCCTTTCCTCTCTGTAAAAAAATCAATAAAATATATTTTAAAAAAGGTTACTATTATGAAAATTGCTGATTCTAATATTATTCCTTCTCAGATTTCTAAGATCATTTTATGAATGCTTGGAATACTTTTCTTTTAGAAGCATACTTTTTATTCTAATCTACAACTCTGACGTCCTGAAATAGATTTTGAATATACTCCTTCTCGTTTCTTAGTCATAACAAAAGATGAAATAATTTATCTTGAAATAATTTTGACAAATAATTTATAAAATTATAACGTAGGTAAGACTTTACCACAGTCCCATCCCTCCATCTCTCCCATCTGTCTGGTCCCAGCTCTCTAGGCCTATCTTGAGCCAAAGGACATCACCCTGAGCTGGTTGTTAAACAGCCTGGACAAGGTGTTGGCTGGTAACTTAAATTGTATGATCCCTAGTAATATATTTTATATACAGGATTTTATAAACAATATCCTTGAAAATCCAGAAGAAATGATTGCCAGTGATACTATTTCTTGCGGCAATATTTTAAAGGGCCCGGGCAACTCGCTCCACTCAGACCCTGTAAACAGATACTTTATTCTTCATCTCTTTAAGAATATTGTCACACAGTCTCTGGGGTTTGTTTTTTTCACTCAACACTATATATCCTTCCAATCCATCTTTGTTGTGTATCATTGATTTACAGTGTTTTGTTGCATGCACATACAATAATTTATTTATCCATTCTCCTGCTGATGAACATTGGGATTTCCCAGATGCATCCTTTTACTTTCATCTTCCTGTGCAGTTACATTAGGGGTAAATAACACATAGTTCTATTTTAAAATCCAATTCAATAATCTGTCTTTTTACCGGGGACATTATTGGTTTACTATGATTATTGATATAGTTTGATTTACTGCTACCATTCTATTTTTTTGAATCCTCCCACTTTTTATGCTTTTTTTTCTTGTTTTTTTTCCTCTTTTTAATTAATTGGTTGAGTTCTTTCTTATTTCATTTTTTCCTCTATGATGTTAGCATTTTTATTATGTTATTTTTTACTTGGTGGCATTATGAAAATTTTTGCCACTCATATTTAACTTATAATGTCCAAAGATACCTAAAGTACTGAAAAATATTATTAAGTTGTAAGAATACAATAACACTGATTATTCCCCCTTATGATTACAGTTTGCCCAGTATTTTAGAGTTGTCCCTTTAATAAAGCTACAAATAATTGAACACTATTTTTATTACATCGTGCAGACACTATTGTTTAGATTAAGATACATGTCACTATTTTATCACTATGTTTTTCTTGCATTTCAGGTTATCTCTCTGTGATAATTTTCTATTTTGTGGGACTACATCTTTTAGAAGTTTCTTGAGTAAAAAATTATTAGTGGAAAACACTTTTTTGTTCATTTAAAAAAGATTGTATTTCACTGTTATTTTATAAAAATATTTTTTTAGGATAAAGACATCTTTGATTGCAGTTATAATAACTTAGCAATTGCTATTGTGAATTATTCTGTATTTCTAATTTTCTGTCTTTATTAGAAGATTAGAGGCCTGATGCATGAAATTTGTGCATGGGGGATGGGGGTCCCTCAGCCTGGCCTGCACTCTTTCCATTCTGGGACCCCTAAACCAGCAGTCAGACATCCTTCTTACAGTCCAGGACCACTGGCTCCTAAGCACTCATCTGTCTGCCTGCCTGATTGCCCCTGACCACTCTGCCTGCCAGCCTCGTGGCCACTAACTGCCTCTGCCTTGACCCCTGCCACCATGGCTTTGACCAGAAGGAGGTCTGGAAAGGATGTCCAGTCTAATTAGCATATTACCCTTTTATTAGTATAGGTAGGTCTTTATTCTCTTGGTGCTTTTAACAGTTTTTCTTTGATTTAGGTGTTCTGCAGTTTTGCCAGAATATATCTATGTGTGAATTTCTTTTATTTATACTGCTAGATATTTCATGTATTTTTCAACTTTTCAGCCACACTATAGTTATATATTTCTTCCCCATCATTGTCTCGATTCTTTCTTTTTTGGCTTGCAACTGCACATATATTAGAACTTTTCATTTTATTTTCCATAAATTTTAACTTCTGTTTTTATATTTTCTATTTTCCCCCCTCTCTACTACACACTAAATAATTTCATCAGCTATATATTCAGTTCACTATTATTTCTTTAGTTGTGTCTAGAAAGGTGTACATTACTGGTTTGTGTATTTCTTTTATTTAAAACATTTTTTATTTCAAGAAATTCCATCTCATTTTTTTAAAGTCTTTCTGACCATTATTGATGGTCCTATATTGCTTACTCATATTTGTGGTTCCATATTTTATTTTTTAAAGCATTTATGATATAGTTTGTAGTGGGTAAAATAATGGCCACAAAGGCCCAGAACGTGTGAATGGTACACTATGTGGTAAAGGGTAAATAACATTACAGATGGAATTGAGATTGCTAACTAGCAGATAGAAGAAATATCCTGGATTATCTGTGTAGTCCCAATATGATCACATCAGTCATTAAAACTTGGAAAGGGAGGCAGAAGAAGTGGGTTAGAGGAAAGGATGTGACAATGAACAATTGTCACCCATGATGAGCAATACAACATGAGTGGCTTTCAAGATGGACAAAGAGGGTCATAATCCAAGGGATGTAGGTTTTCTCTAGAAGCAGAAAATGCAAAGAAATAGATTCACCACTGGAAGTGCCAGAAAGAAACACAGCCCTCCCAGCACCCTAGTATTTGGACATCTGACCCCCATGACTATCTATATAAATAAAAATGTAAATGTTCATTTGTTCAAAATCTCAAATCTCTGAAAGTTCTTCACCGGTTGATTTGAAATCTTGACACAACATTGCATTTGATTATGTGTGTGTTTTTATATACCTACATTATATAGATGTCACACCTGTGACAGGTAAAAAGATGCTTTTTCTGAAAAAAACACATGAAAACATGCTTTTTTTAAAAAAAAGCACCATCTGTTGGACATAAAAGCAACTCACGCTATAAACTTAACAATATAATTCAGTCTAACATTCAAAGCCAGGCAGTCACATACAAGTCCGTCGACACTATTGTGGAAGCAGATGAAGTGGTTAATTATCCAACAGAATTTTGGAATTCACTCGATCTGCCAGAGATGCCACTGCACATACTGCAATTGAAAATCGGCATGCCAATTATCATGCTGCAAAATATCAACCAGCACAGGGCTGGGCCTCGGGCTGGGGCTGGGCTGGGGCTTGGGGAGTGGGTGGCTGCCCTGGTCCACCCACGCCAGCAGCTGAGGTCTCGTAGGGAGTGTGGCAGGTGAGGGCGGGGGAGCTTCCTTGGCTCCTTTTTCCTCTAGCTTTTGGGCAGCTCGGCAAGGGCCCTTGCTGGTGGGAGTTGGGAGTGGCCGGGCCACTTTGGGCACGGGGTGCAGGGCGTGGGCCGCCTGTGGGGGGCAGGGGTGCAGGCCAGCGCTCAGGGGCCAGGCTGCAGAGGCACATGTATGGGAGGCCAGACCAGCTGGGCAGGGCGGGGGTGGTGGCATGCCAGGGTCAGCCGCCCAGGAGGGCGCATTGTATACCCACAAACATTGTGCAATTAAACATATTAGAAACATGCGCTTTCTCTTTTCTTTCTTTCCCATTTAACTACACAGCCACAGTAACGCGTGGCTGGGTACAGCTAATAATATAATAAATTTGTGTTGTTTCAAACTACTAATTTTGTGATAATTTGTTAAAGAAGTGGTAGAAAACTAATACATAGCTATTATACATTCTGCATCTGACTACTTCAATATATAAAGTCCTTAAGAGTCAAAGAGAATTGTTTTTCATGTGTGCTGGCTATCACTCTTATGGTTTCTTTTATTTCTTGGTGATACATTTATTTTGAACTTATATTTTATTGAACCTAATTTGTAGGAATTCTGTAGGCCTCATTGAGAACGTTTTTTTTTTTTTTTTACCAGGAATTTAGGGGCAATAGAAACCTGGAAATTAATTTACTTCTCTGTATAATTAAATTTTAAAGTGCAGATACAGTTATTAAATTATTTTTAATTTAAAGGCAAAATAATATACATATATATCTTTTCTTTTTTTTAATATATTTTATTGATTTTTTACAGAGAGGAAGGGGGAGGGATAGAGAGTTAGAAACATCAATGAGAGAGAAACATTGATCAGCTGCCTCCTGCATACCTCCTACTAAGGAATGTGCCCGAAACCAATATACATGCCCTTGACCAGAATCGAACCTGAGACCCTTCAGTCTGCCGGCTGATGCTCTATCTACTGAGCTAAATCAGTCAGGAAATATATATCTTTTCTTAAAAAGCTCACTCAAGGATGTGTTTTTATTGATTTTAGAATGAGAGGAAGGGAAAGAGAGAGAGAGAGAGAGGGAGAAATGGGAGAGAAACATTGATTGGTTGCTTCTAATACCTGCCTCCTCTGGGGATTGAACCTGCAACATAGGTATGTGGCCTGATCCAACGTTTGGTGTAAAAACTAAAACAAAAAATCTTTTTACTCTGCAGTTGAAATGTTCATGCAAACAAAGTTATGGATTGCAGTTTTGTCTATAACACGTTTACATACGCCAAAGGAAAGTTTTAATGAGTTGGAAAATCAGGAAGTTTTGACCCTGCACAGAATTTATTGAGTGATCTTGTGTATGCTTATGAATCTTTCTAGTTAAACTTAATTTTGGAGGATTTGGTTGTCTAAATTATAGATACCTATTTATTCAACTTTAACCTGTTGTTTTTATTTATGTTTCCATGACATTTAGAGAATGGAAAGCAAAAATGAGAAAGACAATACAAGTCAATGAATTTTACTATCACAAATTTGGATTAGAGACTTGGAAAAAAGGACTTCAAAGCCAATGATGGAAATCAGATTGTTATTACCAGTGACTTTCACCCATCCAAGTTCTTCATCTATCTTTTATCATAAATAAGGTGTAATTGCTTGCATTTCACGTCAACTGACTGTATGACTAATTCTTAAGTGTAACTCTCGAGCTCTATTTAATTGGCCTGTGGGAAACCCATTAAAGTAGTCAGCATCATCTTTTTTACCTAGCTACGACCTTGAGTGAATACCAATTGTGGATATCTCTGAGGCACAATATGTGAGAACTTGAATGTATTTTATTTAAAGTATATGTATTTACACTTTAAGAATGAAACCACCCTGTCTATTCCTCTTCATTTCAAAATATAATTATTAAATGTAACTTGCCCCTATTTTATTAATCACAGCACACGTGAGCATGACCCCATTAACAACTGGGTCAAAGTCAAGGGCAGAATATATATCTATATCAATCTATATATCTATATATCTATACATCTATCTGTATCTATCTATATATCTATCTATACACACATATATATATTTGTGTTGTGTGCATATGTGCAAATATCAGACAGAATTATGTTTTAGAAATTCAATAATGAATTTGGCCTTTTTGGTTGACTCTTTCGAACATACTCTTGCATCTGTGACTGCCTCATATGAGTTGGAATGCTTTCTCCTACAAGAATCCTGAAGTTCCACTAACACAGGCTAACCAATAAGAAAATTCACTAGCTTTTATATAACAGGACTTCAAACAGTCAGGCAAATCTCCAGAACAGTGGATCCGGTGCTCACCAAGGTCATCAGAGGCCCACATTCCTTCACTTCCTGTGTATGACACCTTCATGTTAGCTTTCTCCAAAAGGGCTGGGAAATGGTCTGCAACTGTTCTTGGCATCAGTTTGGAGCATGAAAATAATAGTTGGCAGGAGGGGAATGACTTTTCACCTGGCTTTCTCCTAGGGGAGAGAGGGAATATTTCTTAGAAGGTAGGCATCCTTCTTGCCTTACTGGCAGGATGGAGCAAACTGCCCATTCCCGATCAGTCAGCCATTGGCAAGGAGATCAAGGTTAACCTTTGATCTATCAGGCTCCTCTTAATACAGAGGGTGGAGGCAGTCTCCATTGCAGCACTTGGGTGACTACGAGGAGGTTCTATTAGAACAGAATGAGGAAGACATAGATTATGAATAGGCAAACAAGGTTCAGCTACATTGCTAACATATTTTATTTATTTAGATTTGAGTTTTTTATAAAAAACTAATTTAAACTCTAAATTAAAACTTCTAATTTATATTCTTTTTAAAAATATATATTTTTATTGATTTCAGAGAGGAAGGGAGAGGGAAAGATAGAAACATCAACGATGAGAGAGAATCATTGATCGGCTGCCTCCTGCACAGCCCCCATTGGGGATCAAGCCCGCAACCCACACATGTGCTTTTGACTGGAATCAAATCTGGGATCCTTCAGTCCACAGGTTGATGCTCTATCCACTGAGCCAAACTGGATGGGGCTAATTTATATTCTTAATAAATATTTTGAAATGGACAGTACAGGAACTACTAACTCTCTTGCTATATAATTGAAAAGGCATTGTTATGGCTAACAAAGAGGGTTAATTGGTCACCCAGACAATTACACAATGAATCAGTGACTGGAACAAGAAAAACATTTTCAGCACTCCTGAGCATTGTCTTCTTTATCCAGGCAAGTGTTCAGATGCAACCGAAACTAAAAACAACCTTATTTTCTAAACAGAGTATTAATTATTCCGGAGGAAAGAATATAGTAGCCATTTTTAAAGGTGTAATGGGATTTGTTTCAGGCCATTGACATTTCTCACAGTGTGCATTAGAAAATGCCTTTAACGACTGAATGACAATATATTCACCAAAAACATTAAAGCAGAAAAGTCAAGGTATGGCTAAGAAAAGTCCAGACAATAGAATAATGTACAGTCTTAAAATCACATATTCAAGAATACTAAATGACATATAAGAAAATGCATAATGAAATATTAATTAAAAATTAGGATACACAGTACATATATGTTATGAGTCTATCAGAAAATTAATTGAAAAGGCATAGAAAATTTTATTTTTTTCTATGCATTTTATGCTTTGCAAAAGTTCAAAGTTGTGATACATGATGTTGTTACCAAGTGTTCTCTGCGCTTTCTGTCAAAGAATTATGCCTTTGCATCCATCTCTTGGGCAGATGACTTGTTTTGAACGATCTAATCTAATAAAAGAGTAATATTAAAATTGACCATGTCTACAGGATGCCTAAGCCACGCCCACTGGCCAATCAGAGCGGCTGTATGCAAATTAGCCAAGATGGAGGCCGGCAGTCACAGAACTAGAGTAAGCAGGCTTCCGTTGCATCAGGAGTAAACTGTCTGGCAGCCGGCTGGGCTTCTCCTGGCTCCAGGCAACATTTTGCAACATTGTTTCAATTATAGAAGCCTCGGAAACTGCCTGCCTAGAGTCTACTAAGGCAACATTCTTTCAATTAAAGAAGCCACGAAGCTGAAGCCAACAGGAGGCTTCATTACCTGCCTAAGCCTCAGCTTAAAGGAACAGTGTATCAATTATGGAAGATAAATAAACTCCAGAAACCTGCTTATAGCCAGCCTTGCTGGGACGTTGAGTCAATGGGAGCTGTGGGCAGCCTGAAAGCCTGCAAACAGCCATCAGCCCCTTACCCAGGCTGGCCACACCCCAATGGGGTGAGGGTTCCCACTGAGGGGCTTGGCCAGCCTGCAAACAGCCATCAGCCCCTCACCCAGGCTGGCCAGGTACCCCAGTAGGGACCCAAAACCTGATGTTGTGTCTCTCTTTACACTGCTGGAACCATTCTGTTCAGTTAGCATGTCCTTATTTTCCCTTCTCTTACATGCATGTGTGCCTTAAGCTCTGTTTCCATCCATCTTTTCTCTTATTTTTCCAACAGTATCTTCTTTGACACATATATCCATTTGTTTCAGAGACTTACAGAGGAATGCGCAATGGGTCTGTGAGTTACTTTGATTTATTTTATTGGGAAACAGTGGCATATGGCTATTGTTACATAAATCCTTCAGAAGACACTAATGCATCTTTGTGACTAGTGTAAAATTACACTATGGGAGTTAAATCTATCTTCATTCATTAGAGAAAAATCCTCTCATTGGTGAAAATATTCTAAAAATTGTCCCATGATATAGCTATCTAACCTCATTTTTCTGGAAATATTTCTGGTATGATATATGACACTATTTTTTTATAAAGAAGTCACACTTGACAATAAGAAATAGTATTGATCTTGGCAAGATTTAATAAGTTATATAATTGCTTGGGCTTCCAAATATGAGTTCTCAGACTGTTATATCCATATAAAAAAGAGCATAAATCTAAGCTAACAAATTTATAGAGCCTGCTGTAGCAGCACAAACACTGAGAGATGTTTATTTTCTCTGAAGCAATGAAAGCTTCTATAAAACTTTACTTGTTTTTCTGGTTACTGTATTGGAATATAACTAATAGTTCTTCCCTTCTTAGGTATTTTTGAAGAAATTAAATCCTTAGTCAGAAGAATTCATATTCTCCCTAAAATCATGTATTGTAATGATCCATCTTCACACAGAATGCTATCCTGAAGAAATGAAATGTATCATGCTTGAAAGACCCTTAGAGAAAAAGAATTAGAGTTTCCGTTTGGTGACTTATTCCAATGACTAAACCCCTTCAGGAAATTATTTCTCATCTAACTGGAATATTTCACAATATGTTTAAATATTTCCTTTTACTATGCCTTCCCTAAAAAAATGTTTGTAAAGGAATGTTTCTAAACGGGAAAACCACTTCTTATGTTACTCTTTGCCAACTTTGTTTAATCTAACTCATCTTTAAAACAAAAACAAATTCTGAATAATTTCTGAAATACTCTGAATGCTCTCCATATAAGGCTCCTATTTAGTCTCCAATATTTAAAATTATGTAAATTCACTTGTCTTCATTTATAGTACTATAATTCAGAATATCCCATATACGTCCATTTAAATATATGTGATCATAAAATATATGCATTTAGTTTGACTTACACAGAAAGCCCTTTAGATAAACCCTCCGTCAAGTTTAGACCAATAACTGTCAAAACAAAAGGATGGCCTACGAAAATGATTTTTGTTAATTCTTTTTAACTTCCTCACTTTTGTGGCCACTGTTACTCTTAGGCAGGATTATCACAGCATAACATAAATAAGAGATTAATTTTACAGCCACTCTCCATTCACCATAAAACTCCTTGACCCACTCCAGTCCAGTAGGGTCAGCGTTTTCTTTGGCCGGCTTGAATCTTTGGCTGGGCTACTGTGGGACTCACGCCATGGAATACTGTCAGCACAAGGGATATCCTTTGGAAAACAACGCAAATCGCTCTCTCTTTTTTTGCATGCAACGGTAGGGAAAACTCTCATTCCTCAATTCATTAATGTCAAAGAGTCTAAAGAAGGTTGTAAGGACAAAGAAAAGCCCTGCTAATTAACCATTGTGTTATAATCATCATCAAGATTTACAAAGTACTTCTTGTGCCAGGTAGCACATAGATTGCACAAAAGACAATTTCTGCTGACCAATATTCTGACAGCCCTCTGTTTCAGGCCTCAACAGTTGGACTTTTTGTTCCAGAGACTCCTGATTAATTAGGAAAATTCAACAAGCAATTAAGAAAATAACTCCCCAAGTCATTTAGGCACAAGGTAGTGTTTTCCTGTTATATTTCAAGTAAACAAAAGGATATTGGTTGATTGTTGGAGGGGAGTTGATTGTAACCTCTTGGCTCTAAGTAATGAGCCTGTGTGTAATTCCATTTAATGGTTTGGAATTCCCAAGCTATGGAGTTCATTAGGGAAGCAGAGGAAGTAAACACATGAAAAACAGGGAAAGAGACCCATTGAATCCCGACGGGCTTCCTTTCCCCATTAAATTGGCTGGTGGACTACATTCCCAGCCACGTCTCATCACACAAGGATAACTAACTTTTAGTTGTCCCCATGCTATCTTTCAGCCCACAAGTTGGTTGTACATGTGCTCAAACGAATCGATGAGGGGAGCAGGGCTGAGGGGGGACTTTGAACAAGGTATGAGTGGAATTACTGAGAAGTTGATAAAGACGGATGTTTTCAGTTACAATTTTAATGGGACGTAATGGCTTCCCACAGGAAAGCTCCAGGATCCATAAACCCAGGCCCCTGCTCCCTTACAGGAAAGGAGCTGTTTATTACAGCCCATGCCACCTGCCTGCCCACCAAGTGTACATTGGCTCTTGGCAGCAACAGGGTAGGGTAGTTACTAGAAACACGGCTGGGAGCCAGCAGTATTCCACTTCCCTATCCTGGCTGACTTCTCCAGTGACCTCTGTCTAGTCCCCTCAATAAAACTAACCACTGCTTATTTAAAACAAGCCAGATATGTGGTGCCTTGGGAAACAGCCACACGTTACTGGGATTTCTCTGGCACAGAAAGCATTCAAAACGATCCTTATTTATTGTTTATTGAGAATCTTCTATGCACACATGATAAAGTGAGTCAAAAGGCATATAGTATGCCTAGATTTTTTCAATGTGTTTCTAAATATCCAGTTTGTTGTAAGGGGATTATTTTGTACATTGTGTTGTAAAGCATGAGATTTAAAAAAAAATATTATGTAAATTTATCTATTTTAAAAAATATATATTTTATTGATTTTTTACAGAGAGGAAGGGAGAGGGATAGAGAGTTAGAAACATCGATGAGAGAGAAACATTAATCAGCTGCCTCCTGCACACCCCACACTGGGGATGTGCCCGCAACCAAGGTACATGTCCTTGACCGGAATGGGTCCTGGGACCTTTCAGTCCGCAAGCTGACGCTCTATCCACTGAGCCAAACCGGTCAGGGCAAATTTATCTATTTTTCTAAAATTTTTCTAAATTAAATTAATTCTGTAATAGTCTATTGTTTGGTGTTGTCTGTGCTACACAAAATCAAATTTCAATCTAAACTTCAGTAACAAAACACGCAAGTTCCCCCACAATGAATCAGAATGTTAGCATACAGAATAGATTCATTTTCTATTGTTGTTATTAGAACAGAGTAAGAAAAAATGCCGCTGACCTGGAAGCCTGTGTTTGCACAATTAGAACTGTGAGGGTGCACAAAGACATTCCGTGCCCACTGAAGTGGGTGACAGCTCCTGGGCACAGTGATGCTCCGCAAACAGCCAGGGGCAGAACAACCCCAGCAGCAGCTGGCCAGCTCGAATGTTTTTGTAGTATCCTTGACTTCTACAGTTGGAGAGAAAGAGAGAGAGAAAAAGATGTTTCAGAAATTAATGATGTTGAGACAATGGATACCCAAGAAATGGAAGGCCGGGGAAGAGAAATGCTTCTCACACATGTTATCAAGCATCGGAAACAGTGAAATGGTCACTCCAGAGATCCCAAGTGTTTTAGAAATTCAAAAGCTAACAAAATATGGCATTTTAAGACTCAAATCACCAGGCTTAATCTCCTTTTGAGAACGTTAGTGTTACTGTATGAGACAAGAAAACAGATACAAAAACACAGTGAAACACATCTGGAGTCTCATAAAAGCTCCACTGGTGGAAACTGTTCCTACAAGGAGCTCTGGACAGCAGCACTTGGCCACAGCACACTCCTTTAGGCCCCCCTACTGCTGCAGGAGTCATGGTTTCTCCAAATTCTCAATGAGGTAATTAGCTGGAGTGGAACATGGAAGAGAACCCAGTAGTAACAGCAACAACAACAACAACAACAAACACATGAAATTATACTGTCTCTCCTTAGCAGCTATTTTTTTCTTTTTAAAATACTTTTAAATTTTCAAGTAAAGTTGATGTACAATATTATATCAAGTGTACAGCTTAGTGATTAGACATTTATATAAGTTACAAATGTGATACTGATAAATCTGACATCATACATAGTTATTACAATATTATTGACTGTTATTTCCTATTCTGTGCTTACATCCCCATGACTATTCTGATACCTACGCTTGATCTTAGCCCAAAGGCTAAGCAATGATCCTATGATTATTCTGTAATTACCAAGTTGTACTTCTTATTCCCTTCACCTTTTTCACTCACCCTTCCAATCCCCATCCCATCTGACAACTGTCAAATGTTCTCTGTATTTATGAGTCTATTTCTGTTCTGCTTGTTCATTTATTTTGTTTTGTTTTTTTTTTTTATTCCAGATATAAATGGAATCACATGGCATTTGTCTTTCTCTATCTGACTTATTTCACTTGGCACAATACCATCTAGATCCATCCATGTTGCTGCAGATGGTCAGATTGCATTCTTTTTTATTGCTGAGTCATATTTTATTGTATATATGCACCACTTCTTCTTTACCTATTTATCTACTGATGGACACTCAGGTTACTTCCATATCATGGCTATTGTAAATAATGCTCCAACAAACATACGGCTGTATATGTCTTTTCAATTTAGTGTTTTGAGTTTCATTAGATAAATACCCAGAAGTGGAATTGCTCGGTGAGTTCTTTTTTGTCTTTTGTTATAGCCTTTGTTTTAAAGATATTTTTATGCAATATCTTTTTCCATTCTTTTACTTTTAGACTGTGTGTGTCTTTCAATCTAAAGTGACTCTCTTACCCTAGCTGGTTTTGCTCAGTGGTTAGAGCATCAGCCTGCGAACTGAAGGGTCCTGGATTCCATTCTGGTCAAGGGCACATGCTCATGGTTGTGTGCTCAGTCCCCATTAGGGGACATGTAGGAGGCAGCCAATCAATGATTCTCTCTCATCATTGATGTTTCTATCTTTTTCCCTTTCCCTTCCTTTCTAAAATAAATAAAAAATATAATAAAAAGATAAAGTGAGTCTCATAGACAGCATATATAAGGGTCTTATTTTGTTATCCATTTAACCACCTATTTATTGGTGCATTTAATCCATTTGCATTTACAGTGATTGTTGATAGGTACGTATTTATTGCCATTTCATTCATATTTGTGATCTTTTCTTTTTCTTCTTCTAAAAGAAGACCCATTAACATTTCTTGTAATACTGGTTTGATGGTCATAAACTCCTTTAGCTTTTAATTGTATGGAAAAGCCTCTGGAAACAGCTTGAGTAAACCCAAAAGTTGGGCGGGGCAGGTTCTCAGGGAATCACCAGCAGTGATTGTTGGAGACTCAGATAAGGTGCCTGTGCCTGCAAGGGAAGGGCTCAGCAAAAGAACAATGGCTTCATTGTGTAAATGGACCACATCGCTTCTTGCCCTTTGAGACAGCATGGAGGTACCTAAAGAGTATTATGTAGGTGAAATAAACCAGAAAGCTGTTCCTCCAGTTCTTGCCCCAAAGCTGGACCCCTCAGTTCTTCCTTCTATGTCCCTGGCACCTTTCCAGCTGCCACCTCAGCACTGGAGCTCAAAGCAAGTGACTCTGAGTAAGTCTGTGTGCAGGCCCTTTAAGAGGAGTGCCTGGGACTCAGTGGCCCTCTGTCTCACTCAGCCACAATCCCTACTGGTTTCTACAGCCAGAAGTTATGGGCACTTCTTTTCCCAGCACTGGCACCCTGGGCTGGGGATTCTGGAACTCCTTAGTCCTCAGGGGGGATCTCTGCAGCCAAGATATCCCTCCTGATTTTTAACCACCACAGGTGGGTCCAGGGCCTGTTCTGCATCTCTGCCCCTCCTACCAGTCTCCAAGTAGTTTTTCTGAATATCCTTAGTTATAGGACTTCTGTTCAGCTAGACTTAAGGTGGTTCTCAATGATGGTTGCTCAGTAGGTTAGCTGTAATTTTGATGTAGGAAGTTCTGAGTACCGCAATGATCTACTCCACCATCTTGACTAGCAGTCCTGCAACTAGTTTTTCTATAATTCAGTTCTCCTGTTAAAAATGAGACCACCATTACCCAGCCAGTGAGGCTCAGTGGTTGAGCACAGACCCGTGAACCAGGAGGTCACAGTTCAATTCTGGTCAGGGCACATGCCTGGGTTGCGGGCTCCATCCCCAGTGAAAGGCATGCAAGGAGGCAGCTGATCAACGATTCTCTCTCACTGATGTTTCTATCTCTCTATACCTCACCCTTCCTTTCTGAAATTAATAAAAACATATTTTAAAAAATAATTTTAAAAATGAGACCACCAAAAATACTTTTTAAAAAAATCACAAGAATCTTGCCATTGACAGCCCCAGGACAAAGTAGCTAAGAAATGAACCGTAAAGAAGTATGTCTAAGTTGATCAGAATGAAAGGAGATCAGTCCTCTCCTTTCATTTCTTAGGCATACAAATAATAGTGTACACATTCAGAGGAGAGCTCTAAGTTCTGCCCCTAAGTTACAAAGCTTTCTTTTCTCAATTTTGCACATGTGATATCATTGTCCTTGGTGTCATCAAATCTCCACAGAATGAGCTATTAGTAAGCTTGGCTTGCTATAACAAAATGTCACAGACTGGATGACTTAAATGCAGAAGTTTATTTTCTCGTAGTTTTGGAAACTAAAAGTACAAGATCAAGGTGTCAGCAAGTTTGGTTCCTGGTGAGGGCTCTCTTCTGGCTTGCAGAGGGCTACCTTTTCACTGAATCTTCACATGACATTTCTCCATGCTCACTCTCGGAGAGATAGATAGATATCTGGTGTCTTTTCCTGTCCTTATAAGAACACCAGTTCTATCAGATTAGGGACCCTCCCTTATGACCTCATTTAACCTTAATTGCCTCCTTAAAGATCTTGTTTCCAAATATAGTCACATTGGGGTTACAATGTCAACATATAAATTCAGCCTATAACAAGTGATAAATATTGATTAGCAATTATTAATCACACATATGCACAGGGTACTAGTATTGTCCAATTCAATCGCTAAAACTAGGTAATAATTGTGTCAACTAATTAATAACACAAGCCAATTCAGGGCATTAAGCTAAGTGAAATAAGTCAGACAGAGAAAGACATACTGCATGATTTCACTT
>PVJC01025153.1:0-24928 GCA_004026665.1 Murina feae | reverse complement strand
GAGGAACCAAACCAGGAGCACAATGGGAGGTCGACTTCACTGAGATTAAACCAGGGAAGTATGGCTATAAATATCTTTTAGTGTTTGTAGATACCTTCTCCGGATGGGTAGAGGCCTATCCAACCAAGCATGAGACGGCTCAGACGGTAGCTAAGAAGCTGCTAGAAGACATCTTACCCAGGTATGGTTTTCCTGTTATGATAGGGTCTGACAACGGGCCAGCATTTGTCTCACAGGTAATACAGGCAGTAGCCAAAGCTATTGGGGCGAATTGGAAATTGCATTGTGCTTATAGACCCCAGAGCTCAGGGCAGGTAGAAAGGATGAATAGAACTCTAAAAGAGACCCTAACCAAATTAACCATGGAGACTGGCGGGGACTGGGTGGCTCTCCTTCCATATGCCCTTTACAGGGTGAGGAGCTCTCCTTACACCCTGGGTTTTACTCCTTATGAAATCATGTTTGGCAGGCCACCCCCTATTATTCTTAACCTTAAAGCTGAATTCCTTGCTGAATTTGAAAATCAAGAACTGTTTCTTTCCTTGAGAGGGCTCCAGAGGGCGCACGAGGACATTTGGCCTCGCCTCCGTGCCATCTATGAGACTGGCCCAACTCCGACACCTCACCAGTACAGGCCAGGAGACTGGGTTTACGTCAAGAGACACCGACGGGAGACTCTCGAGCCGCGCTGGAAGGGTCCCTACACTGTGGTGCTGACGACCCACACCGCTCTCAAGGTAGACGGCGTTGCAACCTGGGTCCATCACACTCACGTTCGACCAGCGGACCCACCCGAGATCCGTGAGGACTTCGTCACTAGATGGAGCATCGACCAAGGACACCACAACCCGCTCAAGCTCAAGTTGTGACGTACACGACCTGCCTGATGTCGGACTTGGACACTCATGCTGCTGAGAGCCCCCATACCCTAGATAGACCTCCAGCAGCAGTTAATAGTAAGGTAAAAATACAAAACCAGGCCATGATTGGGCCTGTGAGTTTCATGACAAGGGGGGAATGATGGAGTCAACAGACCTCCCGAAGTTCCCCGTTGCTCAACCACCCTTTTCCCAGCCGACCAGTAGGGATGCAGGGGAAATGACCCAGGTCTGACTGCATCCCGCCCCTTTGCACAACCAACCCTGACCCTTCCCTCGACCAATCACACACTACCCCACCCACCAACTCCCAGCCCAATAAAAGCCCCCGTCCTCCTGTGACCCGGGGTCTTCCTCCCAGCCCCGCCACTAGGATGGCGGGCTTGTGACGGAGCCCCAAGTTGACTCGAGTACAGTAAAGGTTCTTTTGTTTTTACATCGGAACGGACTCCCTCGTGGTTCTTGGGGATTGCAACACCTGGGCATTGCATTGGATATTTATGCACAACACTCTTCTGTAACATATGGTTTCCTGACATCGGGAAGCTACCAAGATCAGCTTTAAAGCCTCCGGCTTTGAAGCCACTGGTGAATTAATGGGGTTTAGGGCCCGGGGCACATGACAGGCCCCTGGAAGGCGCCTGCTGCTGATTTTAGCAGAATTGAACTGGGCGGAGCTCCATGTGCCCCTGAACCTCAGCCCAGGACCTGGCCAGCGTCTGGAGAGAGTGGATGGACACCTCTGAATCTGTCGACAGAATCTGTAAGGTAGGGGCCTCTACAGTCAGATCCACTCCAAGTGAGTGGAAGAGGGAATCTGATCACTTCCCTAGAAGTCATAGGACTTCGTCAGGTAATCAGGAATCAAGACTCTGGAGGTGAGTGAATTCAGATTCTATTAAGGAATTATGGGTTCACTCTTCTGTTTTTTTACTACACAGAAAGAGGGTTGGATGCAGTCTTACCTCCTCCGGTAGATTCTCACCGAGATGTCAGTCGAGAATTCTGTTCTGGGGCATCTAGGGAGCCAGGCATTATCGGCTCAGCTCCAGTCTGGGCTAGTCTGAGAGAGTGATTTACTGGTCTGTGTGAAAGCAAAAGCTTCTTTGATTTTTTGTTTGCTCATCGCTCATCTAATTAAATGGTTGATTTGCTGAAAAATTTCTGTCTGTTTGTGTACCTTAATTTGCTCTGTGATTTTGCTGTAATAAGTTGAAATTTTGTAATTGTGGCTTTTGTTGTCTGACTGGGACATTCAGGGGTGGGGCTCACAGCTCCACAGAGTGGAGAGATTTTACTGGCCCTGCCCCCTTCTGTGCTGAATTAAGGATCTTTTCTTTCAGGAAACCCTCCCCCACAGATCGGACCTCAGACTCTGGGAGGGAGGCTTACTACATGACTGAGGAAAGTTTTCTCTGAAACTCCTGCTCTTCTATTTCTCCCCTCGTTAGGAATTGTCTTCCTCTAACTCACAATAGGAAATAATACATGCCTGTGTCGATTGGCTTCCTGGTTAAAAGAAAACAATAGGCCCTGGAATCTGTAAAAATGGCTGGAAATGAAGCTGGTTAATTGTACTGAAAGGGTTTGGTACCTGTTGCTGCTAGCAGAAAAGGGGCTAATATCCCCTTCCAGTGCACTCCCTTGTGAGAGGCCTGATCGCTGCTCTGCCACAGGAGACAGGTAGTGCTTTGTAATATGCAGGTCTGTTTCTAACTGCAACTCTGGCTGTTTTGGACTAGCAGCTTATGGCAGGACCCTGTAACTAGTAAACAGGGTTAACAAAAGGACAAATGAAGTTAGAAAATAAGCCTTATTTTGATTCAACTCTGGCTGTTTTGGACTAGCAGCTTATGGCAGGACCCTGTAACTAGTAAACAGGGTTAACAAAAGGACAAATGAAGTTAGAAAATAACCCTTATTTTGATTAGTTCTTTTATTCAGGTATTTTTTTAAAAGGAGGCAACCAGGTCCCTCCCTGCAACATAGGTAATAGCTCCTCCTCAAACTCAACTGACTTAGCATGTATGTTAAGGAATTTTAAAATTGCTCAAACCTTGCCGTCTTGGGTACAGTTCTGGGTGTGTAAGAAGAAACATGGTAAGGTTTAGTAGCAGGAGTGAAAAAGCAGTCAGGAGCAGGCCAAACGAAGCTGACAAGGCCATCCAAACCACCCAGTCACTATCAGCCAGAGCCGCCTGAGGCAGAGACCTTTTAGCCAAAATGGGAGCAGAAACCACTTTTGCTCCAGATGGCGCAGCACAGCTTCACCTAAGTGAAGAGACCTCCCCAATGACCCTGTCCTTAGCAG
Source organism: Murina feae (assembly GCA_004026665.1). Lineage (NCBI taxonomy): Eukaryota > Metazoa > Chordata > Mammalia > Chiroptera > Vespertilionidae > Murina > Murina feae. The sequence continues at coordinate 21,739 of PVJC01025153.1, read as the reverse complement.
TGCCGAGGGAGGAAGAATGGAGATTTTATACCCCTAAGTCAAAGAGAACCTAAATTAGAGAAAGAATTCTTGCTGTTCTGAGCAGAAGGGACTCCTCCAGGCCTGGCGAAGGACCACACCCTGGTGCTAATCAAGTTAATTAAAGCCTGGGACACAGCCTGTTAGAATCCATCAATATCCAATTTCAAGGGAAATGAAGGCTAGGGACTGAAAGGAAGCAGACGGTATGTGCCATCCCCAGCCCTAATACCTGGCAGCAGATTTGGGAATTCCTGGGAGTGGCAGGATTCTGTTGAATTTGGATCCCAGGGTTTTCAGACCTGGCCAAGCCTCTCTATGAAGATTTAAGAAGAGAAGTCTGACTGAGGGACTGGTCAAGATCCCGTTGGGTTGCAAGGACCAGAGGCTGCATATTGAACCTGTAGACTACAGTTTGCTAGGCAGAGGTCCAAGTCCAGTTGTATAGGGGTTAAGCTACCTGTATACAGTGAAGCAACTTTCTCCCTTGCCAGAATACATTTTAAGGAATTGGACAGACTTTGTTTGTGGCTAGAAAGAGGAACCAGCCGCTGCACACAACCCTGACAGTGGCCTGCAGAAAACTGTATAATAGACTTAAATGATGTCTGCATCTTCATCGGACATAGCTCCAGAGAGACAAGGACAATTTTGCCTTGTGTGGGAAGGTCAAGAATAGACTTTAGTCACCTCCCTAAGATATTTGTATAGCCTTACCATGTGTCATGTTTAATAGCAGAAGATTTAGCTGTCAGAAGTGGTTACAGTGCTAATATTATACTTCATTATGTAAATATAGTAATCTTAATTTTCTTACAGATTTAAATGCAGTTGTCAAAAGGGCAAGTGCCCAATTGGGCAAAGAAGAATATCCATCAGATTTTGGTCTCTATTGAGAGATAGTTGGCAGCCTGTATACTGTCTTGCATGCCCGTGTGACCATGTCCATGTTAGGGGTGGCATAAACCTCAACTTTAGGAAAGTGGGAGAGATATCTTTAGAACAGAGGGAAGTAGTGAAATGGTGAGTACTAGCCCTCTGTTACAGGAATTACAGACCCTGTGAGGTCCTGTGACATGTGAAACCCTGTAAGGAAATGAATCTCCCTTAGTCCATTCCAAGAGGACAAGTCAAAGAAGGGGAGCCCTGCTACAGGGACAGCTGTATCTGTTATCACTCTGAAGAGTCCATAAAAAGGACTGACAAGGAAAATCAGAAGATCTTAAAACAGGTCAGTATATTTTTCTCCTTGTATAATTCCTCCTAAATTTGGCAATGCTTAATAAATCATGGCAGTACATTTCTTTGCATAAATTCAATTCAGTTTCCAATAGTGGTTTTATTAACTGGAAACTTTGACTGGAGCATCATGTTTTAAAGAGCCCTGTCTGAACTCTGAAGACTTGAAGCCAATAAGAGTGCCACGGAAAAAGCCTGATATCCTGCTTGGGAGTCCTAAAAATGGCTGGCACTGGAGTGTCAGGCCCATGCCCTATCATCACTGGCATTTGGTCAAAGTAGAAGGGGAGCAATAAGGGAACCTCTGTGTCCCTTTGGAACCCCCATGCACTGTAGAACGAGATGAGTGGAAGGGCTACTAAAATAGGTCTTAAACCTAGGCTGTAGGCCCAGGTGGAGTTACTGCAAGTTTACCAACTCAGCAGATACTGCAGGAAGGCCTGATGGCAGCTGTATGGCTTGGCTTCCAGCTCTACAGGGCACACTAAGATTCAATCATGAGATTCTGGCAAAGATATTCAGTTACCATTCTTGTTGTGTTTATGCAAACAATTAGGCCAATTGAATACAATAGAAAAGTTGGTCTTAACTTTGCTCTTTTAATAAACATAGAGGTAATTTTGAGGAGAAAAATACTATTTCAATAGGGGTTATTAAAACTGAAATGTTTTCTTTCCATTACATCAGACCATTCATTACAGTTTGTCCCTGCCAGGTCACAAGCCCACCTCCTTCTGTGCCCAGGCCTTATCATCTCTCTGACAGACAGCAAAGATCTTTCGGTTCTAAGAGAAAACTCTGCCCCTCCTCAGCATGAAGCAGTTATAGAAGATAGCTCAATGTCCATTTTACCTAAAGAATTCAGAGCCAGAGTCCTTGAGGTAATATATTAGGCAGTTAGACAGACATGAGCAGAGCAAAGGATGATGGGCCAACTAGTGCTACCAGATGTAACTAAGTCTTTCTACCTGTACGTATGTGAGACAAGGGGCATAGCCAAAGAGGTAAAAGAATTGTAGCCTACTTGTCCAAGAACTCAACCCTGTTGCATTCAGTTAGCCTGCTTGCCTATGGGTGGTATTAACCAGAGCTATGCAGTGGGGAGCACACCGGGGTGCTGGATGTCAAATGCTTGAGTCATCCAATTTCAGGCTCTTCTGCTACCAGCCTCCTTCCTGATGATGACCCTGAAAAATATCTACATAACTATTTAGAGGTCAAAGACTTTGTAAATACAGCCCACCTGGGCTTCACTGACACTCCATTGGCATCAACTATTCATGAAGGGAGCATTTCTGTCCAGGGATAAATCAGGTATGCAGGGATGGTGGTGGTTACTTTGGACCAAACCATCTGATCTCAGGCACTCGGCTGCAGGACTTTGGCACAGAAGGCCAAGTTAATTGCCCTTATTCAGGCTCTCTGGTGGACAAGAGAAGAATCAATGACAATTTGTGCTGATGGTGAGTACTCATGTGCAGAGAGCTGTTACAGGGTATGGGAAATTCAGAGGCAAGGGGCAACTGGGCCACAGATGAAGCAGCCTGGAAGGCTGCCCTGGAAACCAGTGGGGCCTCTATAGATTCTGGTGAGTAAAGGCTGAAATCCATAACTAATTTTTACTCAAGTTCTTGCAGGCTTTGCAGCCTACCCAGAGGGCAGTCCAGGATCATGGAGCACATCCAAGAAGTTCTGCCTTCCAACCTGATGACTCTGTTTGGGTAAAGACCACCCAAGGACTGACTCCTACCTGGAGGGGACCACATACCATCATCCTGACCATCCCCATTGCTCTCAAGGTTGCAGAACTGTATACCTGGTTACCAGAAATACCCACTGTGGATTCGTTGCTCCACAAGGCTAAAAGAAGCTTGTGGGACAAGGTGAGGGAATGAGGAGGAAGCTGGTCTTGCAAGGAATGTCAGGCCATAAAACCAAACAAAGTCCTGCCCTGAGGGAGGGCAGGGAGTTGTTGTGCTGGCTCCGAAAACTTGGGACACCTTGTGGGGGGGGGGGGCTTCCTCCAGGGCCTCGAAGTGGGAAGGGGCATATTTGCAATACAATGACCCAAGAAGGTTATAAAAAACAAAGTCTCTGTGTGTTACTTCACTCTGATTTGGAAATTCTTCCCAAGGTCCATTGGTAACCAATGTCTATTAAAATGACTCCTCCCCTTCTGCATGAAGTGTGCTTGGCATTTCTTTACTATTCTGTAACACTGAAGGGTCCTGGGTTTGATTCCGATCAAGGGCACATGCCTGGGTTATGGGGTGTGCAGGAGGCAGCCAATCAATGATTCTCTCTCATCATTGATGTTTCCATCTCTCTCTCCCTCTCCCTTACTCTTTGAAATCAATAAACATATATTTAAAAAGAAAAAATCTCAGAAGGGCTTATTTGAAACTTTGATAAAGGCCCAACTTCCAGAGATACTCTGATTCAGAAGTCTGTGTGTGGCAGGGTTCAGGTATCTACACAGCAAATAAGTTGGCAAGTGACTCTAGGCAAGAGGATCTCTGAAAATCTTAGAATGCAGAGCAGTAGTTACAGTCCAGTCACCTAAAACCAGTTCTGCCATTGGTCAATTCCATCAGTGGCTATTTCACCTAAAATTCAACTTCTTTTGACTATTTTTGTATTAATTTGGCTGTTCTTTCTTTTCATCTTTTTAATACTTTAAGAATTTCAAAAAGAATGGAGGGAAGTAGGAAGAGAAGGAAAGAGAGAGGAAGGGGGGAAGATATTGTACCAACTTTAATTTTTCTGTTATCACTTTTTCTGTATTTTACAAATCATGATGATGCTTTATTTTCATCTTGCATATTGAGCTTTTGCGTTTGTATTGAAAACTTGTCTTAACCAGGCTTTTGGAATATTTCTAGCAATATTAATTTACTAATAATACATAAAATATAGATGACAATCCATTGTTATGCATATACACAATTATCTCTGAAGAAAATGTAGTAGATTTGTTAAGTATTAATTTGGTTTTAAGATATGTTGTCTATTAGCTAGCTTATTGCATGGATGTTAGAAATAGCTTTCCCTTTCCTATAACAAATCTTTCATTTTGCATAAGAAATAAAAAATAGATCTTCTACCCCAGATATACACTGAGGGCTAGAATGAAAGTGAAGAGAAGGGAAAAGGTGGGAAGGGACTACAGGTTGGTGAGCAATAAATTTTCCTTCTTGACAGTTTGCCTAAGGCCAGCTGTGAGCCATGCTGCTGCTGCTTCTTCTTCTTCTTCTTCTTCTTCTTCTTCTTCTTCTTCTTCTTCTTCTCTCGGCTCTTAAAAGTTCTTCTGAACAAATAATAAGGGATGGTGAATAAGTTTAGGAACATTGAGAATGTATATATATATATATATATATATATATATATATATATATATATATATATTTGTTAACTTTTTTATTGCAAAAGCCAATGCCTTAAGTTGTTCATCTTGACAAATTCAAATACGTATATATGATAGTACTTTTCTCTCAAAGCAGTGTTTCTCCAAATACTTATTTCAACTACTTTGGGTGAAATTTTTATTATCAAGTTTCTTGAACACCAGCTTTCCAGGAGCATATCCCATTTTATTCATTCAGCAGAAATTGTACCAATCAAACTTGCAATACAACTTTTTGCATTATGGTTGGATTTTATGGCTGGTTTAAAAATATGTTTTCTAGCTTTTATAATATATAAACCAGAAAAATTGTTAATGCTTTAGAACTCTCTAGGCTGTATGAATGATAGAGATTTCTGTGTTATGCCTGATAAACTTTAGGATACAAAAGCAGTTTTAATCCTCTTTGTATACTATGCCTGTCTGTGAAACAAGTTCAGAGCCTTGCTATATAGTAGGAACAGAGTCACAGACTTAATTTTCAAAGTCAAGTAATATTATGTGGTCACATATTTTTAATCTATTTAAAATATAGAATAAGTAAATAAGGTGATCAAGATAAAGTTAACTGTTATACTTACTCAACAAATAAGAAATTTTTATAGCTTGAATTTAGGCCAGATGAAATTTTCAATTATTGTCATTGTTACTGTGCAAAGTGTCAACATATAGTGAAATTTTAATCTTTCATTAAAAATAAATCACTATTTTTTTATACAAGGAGAGACAATGGTATATACATCCAGAGCCAAACTTTTGTCTTCACTGGGTTACTCTTTGAAGGATATTTAAGGTTCTCAGTCTTAGGTGTCTAACTCACTCCAGGACATGTAATTGCCCCATTTCTGCTGCACTCATATTATTTAAGGCATAACTTAACACAGGCAACATTTTGTTTTCAATCTCAGATTATAGTTCATGGGAGGCTTCTGTGGTTATATGGCTTGCCTCCCTTTCTTCACTCCATCCTCTCCCACAAGCATCCATTCTAGGGTGCTAATTACATGTCTTTGGATATTAATGTAGTAGAGGCCTGGTGAATGAAATTTCATGCACCGGGAGAATACCTCAGCCTGGCCTGTGCCCTCTCACAGTCTGAGAACCCTCTCTCCTTACTGTCCGCCTACAGCAGAGGCAAGAGAGGCTCCCGTCACTGCCGCTCACCACCCATGAGCCCGGCTTCTGGATGAGCAATGCTCCCCCTCTGGAGTGCACTGACCACCAGGGGGCACCTCCTGCATTGAGTGTCTGCCCCTTGGTGGTCAGTGCGCATCATAGTGAGCTGTCATTCTGCTCTTCAGTCAATTTGCATATTAGGGTTTTATTATATAGGATCCTTGTAAAATGCAGTGCTATATGTGTGACTATCCTTCTTATATATGTGATACTGTGATGTTAAAAAAATATAGAATGAGGCATTTTTTTTAAGATGAAAATTCTATTGAATCAACCTCAGTTCTCTATCTTGCTTTTGTAAATAGTTTCTCTTCATTTTTATTTTCTTACACTTTATGGAATTGTGCATCTGCTTGCAGATCTTTTTCAAATGACCTTGAGGAATTGTGTTTACAAACTAATCATGCATAGCAAGGTTATCTGCATCATTAGACTTCACTCTCAGAAAAGTGAAGATTTCTTTAAGGGCAAAATGACAAGTATGCCCTACATAATCTGTTGGCAATGTTCATAGAAACAAAGCGTTACTAAAAGAAACCAGTTTCTCTTTGTCATATGGATGAATGACATTCATAGGCATCCATTATGTATTGGAAGTATAAATGCAAATAAATCTTTCTGCCCCCCGCCCTCCACCCCTCGCCCCAAGTTACCTGACCAGTGTCTTATTCCTTAAGACACCTGAGGGACAATTTGTTTGCTAACTTCTTTTCACCTTACTTCTCACTTCCTGGTGTTTTGTTTTAAATCAGTGTTTGCAGCATAACATCACCTGGAACTTGTTAGAAATATATCTTTTGTTGATGTGGGTTCTATTTCAAACCTACTTAATACAAATATGCATTTTAATAAAATCATCCAACTTCTATAAAGATATTAACATTTGAGAAATTCTGAGTTAAACCTCATAAAACCATACTCTGGCTAGTTATCCTCTAATCAAACACTCAATTGGAAACACAGAAAAAAGACTTCTCATAATCATGTACATTTCTGCAATTCTGAATGAGATCTGACCTCGTCTTCCCTGATTCTTCATTGTGTTTCAAGAGTCCAAGATTATCTCAGTGTCTTTTCATGATATGGGCAGTTTTTTATCACAAATGCATACCTCTTCCACAATGATGAGAATTTTGGACACAAGTAAGGTCAGGGATAAGGAAGGATTTTTAAGTCACTCCTTAAATCATATCATGAACACAATAATCAAATTCATCTACATGTGAGGAAAGTCTTCACATATACTTTTCTTGTGGAGAAAATAAGTGCCATAAATCATAGCCAATTATTATATTACTAGGGGCCCGGTGCACAAAAATTTGTGCACTTGGGGGTTCCCTCAGCCTGGCCTTTGCCCTCTCACAGTCTGGGACCCCTTGGGGAATGGCCACCTGCTAGCATGCCTGGCCAGCCTGGGTGAGGGGGTGAGGGCCATTTTCAGGCTGCCCACAGCTCCCATTGACCCAATGTCCCAGGAAGGCTGGCTGGAATCAGGTTCTGGGGTTTATTTATCGTCTATAATTGAAACTTTGTTGCCTTGAGCAGAGGCCCAGCCAGCCTAGGCGGACAGTTTCCTCCATCACTGGTGCAATGGAAGCCTCCTGTTTGCTCTAGCTCTGTGGCTGCCAGCCGCCATCTTGACTGTGTTAATTTGCATACAGCTGCTCTGATTGGCTGGTGGGCGTGGCTTAGGTGTAACAGAGTGAGGGTCAATTTGCATATTATTTTTTTATTAGCTTAGACTAGAGGCCTGGTGCATGAAATTCATGCATGGAGGGCAGAGGTCTCCTCAGCCTGGCCTGCACCCTCTCCAATCCCAGACCCCTTAGGGGATGTCCGACTGCCAGTATAGGCCTGATCCCGCAGACAGTCGGACATCCTTCTCACAATCTGGGACCACTGGCTACTAACTACTTAACCTGCCTGCCTGCCTGATTGTCCCTAACCACTCCGCCTGACTGCCTTATCACCACTAACTGCCTCTGCCTGCCAGCCTGATGCTCCTAACTGCTCTAGACTGCCAGCCTCATTGCCCCAAACCACTCTCGCCTGCTGGCCTGATCACCCCTAACTGCTTCTGCCTCAGCCCCTGCCACTGTGGCTTTGTCTGGAAGACATCCAGAAGGACATCTGGAAGATGTCCAGTGTACCCAGTCTATTAGCATATCACCCTTTTATTAGTATAGATTGGCTAGTCTGAACAATACATTTCAGAATCTTTTCTCCATCTACATTTTCACTGAGAGTAGCCTGGATCTCTCCATTTTGTGTTGACTCTGATATTCTTGATTGAATTATCTTCTATATTCTTAGACCAAACAGAGCTTTGATCCTCAGAAGGCCAATGGTTCTGTTTACTTTATGAAAAAGACACATAATTATTTTAGAGCAGTGAAAATAATTATGACAAGAGCAATTAACTCGCACTTTGCCCAAACTGAATAAATATAGGCAACACCAAAAACCTTCTCAGTCTTAAATCTCCTGAGAATAATTTTCTTCTTTTCCTCCTTTCCATTTCCATTTTCACTGTCATAGTCTGAGTTTTATCATTTCTAATGTAGCCTAGTGCAATAGTATTTTAATTAGTCTCTCTGACTCTCATTGAAATCATTCCTTTTCCCTCCCCACAATTTTTATAATATAAATCTTACCATGTCACATTCTGTTTAAAATTCATCAATGATGCCCACTATCTGCTCAATAATATACAGCAAACCTATTAGTAAGCAATAAAAGGTTTGCTTGATCAAGCCTTTGTCTTTCTGTACAGTTTCATATCCTCTTCCAGATCCTTTCTGCATGAACACCAACTTAATTTAAATTATAATATTATTTTATTGATTTCAGAGAGGAAGAGAGAGGGAGAGAGAGTTATTAACATCAATGATGAGAGAAAATAATTGGCCAGCTGCTTTCTTTATGCCCCACACTGGAGATTGAGTCCATAATCTGGGCCTATGCCCTGTTAAGAATCAAACTGAGACCTCCTGGTTCATAGGTCAATGCTCAAACACTGAACCATGCTGGTTGGTTATAATATATTTTATTCTTGGATTTCTTCACCTAGAATGCTCTTAAACTTTTTTATACTAATTTATCAAGTATCAATTCAAATATTGCTTCTTTAAAGCCATTCTTAATGTGTTCCAAAAAATTAAACTATTCTTTAACATTTTTATTGTATTTAAAATATCCTCCTTTTATAGCATATATAATTTTATAATTGTCAATGAACTCTATAAATACCCTGAGGACAAGGAAAATCTCTCTTTTTCTTTAATTCTAACTTTCTGGCAAAGGGCATAGTTGTAGAGCTCAATAAATATCATAGATAGATTGAATGGGATGCATTTATAAAAGAATGTATTAGATTGAAGGTAATCAATTTTTAGGCATTGTGAAATGGAGGTTGAAATACCAAATTTCTATCTGCAAATCTCTATCCTGCAAGCATAGTACATGCATAGAGAGAACTCTATAATTGATGCTAGACAGGGCATAGATACTCATTCAACATATATCTATTAGTGCATGTCACCATTGTTCTGATCATTTGGAAAACATCGTTGAGAAATATAACCTCTATCCTAAATTGCCTGCATGGCATCTAACACAAACATTCATTAAACTAGACTCTGACCAACTGTGCTTAACTAACCTGAACTCAAATTAAAAATATAAAAGAGGGATCCTCCAATTCATTTTTCTTTCAGTAGTTTATTATAGTGCTTCTCAAACCTCAATGTGCATGTGAATGGAGATTTGGATTCATTCCATCTAATGTGCACCTAAGATCTTGTTATTCTAAGAATCTCTCAAGTGCTGACCATGCTACTAGTCCATGGACCATAGGTTTTGTGTTTGTTTGTTTGTTTGTTTGTTTGTTTGTTTTTAACCAAGAGTTTAAGATTCAAGAACAATCTTAAACTTTCCTAGGAATGAACATCTCTCATATTATTAAAGTTCCAGAGCATCTTCTTTGTGTTCTCCAGATCCATGGGTCAGAGTGCAGTAAACATGGAGAAAAGTTAACCATGTGGATTAGAGGCAAGGATGACTAAGTTCAGAAAAGTCACCCCAAGATGTTTCTTTGTGGTAAGCTGATTATTTTGAGATAAAGACAACTGAGACCCTACTCAAGATGTAGGGGCTCAAGAAACTTATTGGAAGAGTAAGTGAAAGCTACAATGACATTCTCTCAGGACCAAACTGGAAAGTCAAGTAAAATACAAAAAAACCAACCTGAAAAAATCAACTGAAGACTAGCTGCAAGAAAACCTGCTAACCAAGGATGGAAAGTGGAGACCTCATAGAGACAGGTAGGAAGTACAGAGGTGCAAAAGAGCTGGCTGAACACCCACAGACCACAGCTGAAGTTCCAGAAGGATATTTCAGCTATGGGAGGTTCCCACTGAGAACTCTGGGATCTAAACCCCAAGTTGGGCTCCCAATCCCAGAGCACTTGAACTGAGAAAGGTGTGCATAAAACATCTGGCTGTGAAAAGTATTAGAGTTGCTGTCTACCAGCGAAAAAGATGGGTGGAAATATAGGCACCTTCTTAAAGGGCCAACACAAATTTCATGTGTAGCCACTCATCTTGGGCTCTGGTAGAGGGAGGGAAGAGTGGACTGGAGCTGTGTGAGCAGAAGCTAGGATAGGGGGCACTGAGGTTGAAGTTCAGAGGACAGCCATCCCAGTTTACAGAGTAGAGTTATTCCATTACACTCTGGAGGAAATATTCCTCCTGAAAACCTTTGCCAGACAGTCAGTGTTTGCCTGGGGGAAGTCAGTTGACCCAACCTGTTGCAAGACCTTTTTTCCCACCCTGTGGTTGATAGCCTGAGGTTAATAAAAAAGTGTGAGTGTCAAGGGGACTGCAGGAAGTGGCAAGTGTTTACAGGCTTTGGATCATTTCCTGTTCTAATTTAGGACCCAGGAATAAGAAAAGCAGACCTTGGTGCATATCTTGGTCTTTTAAAAAGGCACCCAACCCCAGCAGAGAAAGCCACAGGATTGCTGATAGCTAAAAACAGGATGCTCTGTGCCAGACACATATGACATTACCCTACAGTAGAGATTAGGAGTCATAAAAGATCTACTTAACACACAGACACAAAACCAAATAGGTAGCCAAAATGGGGAGATAGAAAAAACAAAACCCAATGAAAAAAACAAGGGAATTCTTCAGAAAAAGAGCTAAGTGAAATGGAGATAAGAAATTTATTAGACATAAATGATGAAAAAGATGCTCAACAGTATAAGATATAGTAAGTATAAAGAATGACATAGCACTAATAAAGAACACAGTGGAAGGAATACATAGCAGTGAGAGGAAGCTGAGGATTGGATCACAGTGAATTAGAAGACAGGGTAGAAAAAAAATCACTTAATCAGACAACCAAAAAGAAAAAAAAAAACAATAAAAAAAACAAGAGGACAGCTTCAGGGAGTGATGGGACAAGAAAGGTAACAATATTTGCATAATAGGAGTGACAGAAAAGGAAGAAAGGGATCAAGGGATAAAGAATGTGTTTGAGAAAACCAAGATGGCGGCATGAGGTGTGTACCTAGATGTGCAGCCTCCACAACTAAATTGTGGAAATACAACTATACAGTGAAAGGTCATCCTCCGGAACCAAGGGAGGGGAAGCTTTGCAACCAGAAGTCAGGAGAAGGAGTGCATTGAGTCTGGGTAGAGGCTCCTGGTGCCAAAACTGAGAGGTAGAATGGCGCGGGTGAATGGCAGCTGTGTCTAGATCCGCGGGTTGGAAGGAGATTATAAACTCCGGGGTTCCACTGAATGCAGTGTGGGCTGTCTGGCAACGGGGCAGAAGATCAGTGGCATTCTAGCAGAGCTGTTCACAGCGATCACTGACGCGGAGATTCGGGGACTCAGAGGCGCGCAGACCCCAGGGCTTGGAGGCTCCAGGTCCGGGAGACGCTGTGAGTCAGAGGAAGGGTAGCCATTGTGGGTTTCTCTGCCTCACCTATTCTGAGACCCCACCCTACCTACAACCCCGCCCAAGCTGTGCGCCCGCCTGCCTGCAGCATAGCCTGAGGGACTGCAGCTGGGACAGAACTCCAAAAGTTCCAAACCCCAAACAACGAGGAGAAAGGCCTGCAGGTCATTTCCTCCCAGTGATACCTACCAGTGATAACTGCAACAAGACTGTGCACTCAGCTTTCAAAGGCGTACAACAAGAGTGTCCACCCCAGGTGATTGGGGAGGCTGAACCACTGAACCCTATAGGACACCTAGTGCAGAAACCACTCCAAAATGCAGAGACAAAGAAATAGGTCACAAATGACAGAAATGGAGGAAAGCAAACTACTGGATATAGAGTTCAGAACTACGGTTTTAAGGTTTTTCAAGAATTTTCTAGAATCTGCCGATAAACTTAGTAATATTATACAGAGATCCATCACCAGCTAGAGGTTTGCAATAATCAAGTCAAAGATTTGAAACATGAAAAAGCAAAAAGCACCCAACTGGAAGAGAAAAAAGAAAAAAGAATCCAGAAGTGTGAAGATAATGTAAGGAGCATCTGGGACAACTTTAAGCGTACCAACATCAGTATTATAGGGGTGCCAGAAGAAGAGAGAGAGCAAGATATTGAAAACCTATTTGAAGAAATAATGACAGAAAACTTCCCCTGCCTGGTGAAAGAAATAGACTTACAAATCCAGGAAGCGCAGAGGATCCCAATAAAAAGGAACCCAAGGAGGACCACACCAAGACGCATCATAATTAAAATGCCAAGGGCAAAAGACAAAGAGAGAATATTAAAAGCAGCAAGAGAAAAGCAGTTAGTTACCTACAAGGGAGTACCCATATGACTGTCAGATGATTTCTCAACAGAAACCATGCAGGCCTGAAGGGACTGGCAAGAAATATTCAAAGTGATGAATAGCAGGAACCTACAACCAAGATTACTCTACCCAACAAGGCTATCATGTAAAATTGATGGTCAGATAAAGAGCTTCACAGACAAGAAAAAGCTAAAGGAGTACATCACTACCAAACTAGGATTATTTGAAATGCTGAAGGGCATTTTTTAAGAAGAGGAGAAAGAAGAAAAGGGTAAATATAAAAAGTATGCACAAGAAAATGACAACAAATACATATCTATCAACAAGTGAATATAACAAGTCAATGGAAATATCTGATGAACAGAATAAACTAGTGAATAGAATATAAGTAAGGGCATAGAAAGGGAATGGACTGATATTTCTTGGGGGAAGGGGACATGAGGGGTATTGGAAGAGACTGGACAAAAATCTTACATCTATGGATGAAGACAGTGGGGGTGATAAGGGCACAGGGCGGCGGGGGGTAACCAGGTGGAGGGGAGCTATGGGGTTTAAAAAAAAAAAGGAACATCTGTAACAATCTGAACAATAAAGAAAATTTAAAAAAAAAAGAATGTGTTTGAAGAAATAATGCTGGAAAACTTCCCTAATCTGGTGAAGGAAAAAGCCACACCAGTTCAGGAGGCACAGAGAGTCCCAAGCAAGAAGAACTCAAATAGGCCCATGCCCAGAGACATTATAATTAAAATGCCAAAAATTAAAGTCAAAGAGAGAATCTTAAAGGAAGCAAGAGAGCCCTAACTGGTTTGGTTCAGTGGATAGAGCATCGGCCTGCGGACTGAAAGGTCCCAGGTTCGATTCCGGTCAAGGGCATGTACCTTGGTTGCGGGCACATCCCCAGTGGGAGGTGTGCAGGAGGCAGCTGATAGATGTTTCTCTCTCATCAATGTTTCTAACTCTCTATCCCTCTCCCTTCCTCTCTGTAAAAAATCAATAAAATATATATTTAAAAAAAAAAAAAAAAGGAAGCAAGAGAAAAGCAATTTGTTGCCTATAGAGGAGCTCTCATAAGGCTGTCAGCTGATGTTTCATCAGAAACTCTACAGGCCAGAAGGGAATGGCATAAAAAGCAAGGATATGTTAATATTGCTTTTGCTCTTTCTCTATAATAGAAGTATGAGAGATGAAAGCAAATGAGTAAAATGTGTATGAAAATAATATATTAATTTATTAATGAATAAATAATAAAATGATGTAAGAATACAGACATATAAACATAATAAAAACATCATACAAAAACAGCAAAAATATGATATAAAAACAAAAGCATGATATAAAACCAACATTGATGCAAACAGTGACTGATTAAGTGATTAAACTTATTCTAATAGCTTCCTGTATACCACATTAAGATGAAAGCACTTTCAAAGTACTTGACTAATTTACCTTGGGATAAAGTATTTACAACTTTAACATCACACGCTCTTCAAACTTGAGAAAAAGCAATATATAACTGACCATGTGTGAAAACAGGTTCAGGTAGGAATATTCCTACTCTGTCTAGAGTTTGTCCTTGTGATTTATTAATAGTCATTGCAAATGCTGGCATCACAGGAAACTGTCGTCGAATTAGTTTAAATGGGAGGCCAGTGTCAGATGGGGACAAATCAATCTTGAAATCAGAACAACCTCTCCCTCTGAACATACTGTTAATACTTCAGCTTCGATTATGCTAGGTCTTAATCTTTTGATAATAAATCTGGTACCATTACAAAGACCTCATTTACTATTAAGATTTCTCAATAGCATGATGATTGCACCCACTTTCAATTTTAATTTATGACATGGCATTCCAAAAGGAGTAATACTATTAAAAAATTTGACGGCAAAATTTTCCTTTTCAGCATCATCTGTTGAGTCAATGGAATCATCACTCAAACATGTGTGAAAATTTCCACTGAGTATATCCAAAATTTTTTCATTTAATTTTTGAACGTGCTCATTTGGGGGGGGCAAAGAATTGTACATTTAGATATATTTTTAATATTATCTATAGATATAGTATTTCCAAAGGTAGCTTCAATAATAGATCCATTACAAATCATTTCACAGGGGATTTCAATAATATCCATTCCTAAATAAAAACTATCAAGTTTGCCATCTCCAGGTTTTACTAACCATTCCCTATAAGCAGAATCCTCTGATCTCATATTTGTTTTAAGAGACAACTTTCTGAAACATCCCCAAACATCACAGTACTTTAAACTCGTTTATACTATGGCCAATCTCATAGCATGTGGCACAATACTGAGACAATGTCGAAATCTCCTCCAAGAAGGAGAACTTTCCCACCAAATGCAACATTCAAATTCATAATTTCTCTTAGTAATCTGTCTATTGTGTTAATAGAATGACTGGATGCCATGGTGCATTCATCAATAATGAGAAGTTGGGCCTTTTTTATAATTTTAGCAACTTCACTGTTTATATTGAATCTAGAAATTGCAGTTTCATTTAATGGAATTGGTAATTTATATTGGGAATGAAAGGTCCTTCCACCAAGAGTAAATTTGCAGCAATTCCTGTAGATTCTGTGGGTAAAACAGTACCACCACAACCTCTAATATGATGTATTAAAACTTTATACAGATATGTTTTTCCACTACCACCTGGATCATCCAAGAAAAATCATTTGGGGCGTAGAGTTTGAACTATGATGGCCAAAGTTATAGTCTGAAAGGCTGCCAACTGTCCATCATTCAGAGAATTTATCAAGACCTCTGCCTGTTGTTGCTCATAGGATTCATCACATGTATTTGTATTCATTAATAAAGGATAGTCTGAAAGTTTGAAATGTGAACATTTCATTCCATGCAATGTGAATACCTCCTGTATTTCATAGAGGGCATGCATTTCAAAGTTTACACAGGCACCTTCTCTTCAGTGTAATTTCCAACAGAATTCTTCAATAAAATGAGATTTATTCTCATCCCATAATTTGTGATATTATGATATTATTTATTTGGGTCTCCTCTCTTTGTTTCTTGGTGAGCCTGGCTAGCAGTTCATCAATCTTATTTATCCTTTCAAAGAACCAGCTCTTGGTTTTATTGACCTTTTGTTTTTTTTTTTTTTTGTCTTTTTGTCATTTATTTCTGCTCTGATTTTTATTATCTCCTTCCTTCTGGTTACTCTTGGCTTTTCTTTTTGCTCTCTAATTCTTTAAGTAGAAGGGTTAGGTAATTTATTACCATTTTTCTTGTGTATTTTTTGTTTGTTTGTTTTTTGTTTGTTTGTTTGTTTGTTTAAGTAGGCTTGTAGAGCTATGAACTTCCCTCTCAGGACTGCTTTCACTGTGTCCCATAGATTTTTGAATTGTTTTGTTTTCATTGTCATTTTTCCCAGGATGCTTTTTATTTTTTCTTTGATCTCTTTGGTAACTCAATCATTGTTTAATAGCATGCTAATTAGCCTCTAACTGTTTGATTTTTTTATTGTTTTTTTTTTGTAGTTGATTCTAACTTTAAGCCATTGTGATCTGAGAAGATGCTTGATATGATTTCTATGTTCTTGAATTTGAAGAGACTTTTCCTGTGTCCTAACATGTAGACTATCTTTGAAAATGTCCTTTGTGCACTTGAGAAGAATGTATATATTCTGTAGTTTTGGGGTGAAATGTTCTAAAGATGTCAGTTAAGTTCATCTGATCTAGTGAGTCATTTAGGATTGCTGTTTTGTTGTTGATTTTTGGTTTAGAGGATTTGTCCAAAGTGATAGTGGGGTATTAAAGTTCCCTCCTATGATTGCATTGCTGTGGATCTCTCCCTTGATAAATTCCATAAGTTTTGTGTGTATGTGTGTGTTCATGTCTGTGTGTTTATTTGAGTGCTCCTGTATTAGGTGCATATATGTTTACCAGAGTCATGTCCTCTTATTGAATTGCTTCCTTTAGTATTATGAAGTGGCCCTCTTCATCTTTTGATACAGCCTTCACTTTGAGGTCTGTTTTGTCACATATAAGTATTACTACTCCAGCTTTTTTCTCATTTCCATTTGCCCCCCAAATTTTTTTCCATCCCTTCACTATCAGTCTGTGTGAGTCTTTTGTTCTGAGGTGGGTCTCTTGCAGACAGCAGATATATGGGTCATGTTTTCTTATCCATTCAGCTAACCTATATCTTTTGATTGGAGCATTTAATCCATTTATATTTAACATTATTATTGACTAGGGGCCCGGTGCACAAAAATTTGTGCACTCGGGGGGTGGAGGTCCCTCAGCCCGGCCTGTGCCCTCTTGCAGTCTGGGACACCTCGGGGGAGATGTCCACCGCTGGCATGCCTGGCCAGCCTGGGTGAGGGGCTAAGGGCCATTTTCAGGCTGCCCACAGCCCCTTCAGGGTTTGTGCACTGGGGGGTGGGAAGGCTGGTGAGTGCAGGCCTGAACGTTTCCCACCGGAGGGCCCACGATTGCACACACCTGGTGGGCCCACACCGCTGAGGGGACACACCTGGCTCCGAGTTGGGTGGCAAGCCAGGGGCGGACGCTGGTGCAGGATCCCTCGGTGGGGCCCTGCTGCTGAGCAAACACACCCAGGGTGGAGCTGGGCAGTGAACTGGCTTCAGATTCTTCGCACTGTGCAGCAGACGCTCCCGCACACCCTGTGGAGGCCCCTGGAGGGCGGATGAAGATAGCAGATCCTGGATGGGTGCTCCTGCACGCCCCCGAGGAGGCCCCTGGGGCAGAGCCAGGCAGCAGACCCAGGACAGGTGTTCCTGGACACCCCATGGAGGCCCCCAGGGCAGAGCCAGGCAGTGGACCCAGGACGGCTGCTCCTGCACACCCTGCAGAGGCCCCGTGCTCCTGCATGCCCCAGGGAGGCCCCCAGGGGGTGGAGCCAGGCAGTGGACCGGGGACAGGCGCTCCTGGATACTCCTCGGAGGCTCCCAGGGGCGGAGCTAGGCAGCAGACCCAGGACAGCTGCTCCTGGACGTCCTGAGGAGGCCCCAGGCCAGACCCCCCCTCCCACTGAGCTGACACACCTGGCACAGCTATGCCGGCCGGCCATAGAGGCTCCCAGTGCAGAGCCACCCTGCCAGCCTCCATCTTGGCTGGGTTAATTTGCATACAGCCGCTCTGATTGGCTGGTGGTAACGGTCAAATTTGCATGTTTCTCTTTTATTATATTAGATAGGTACTTGTTTGTCTCCATTTTTATTCTTTATGCCTGTGTTTCTTCTTCCCTATTTCTTCTTTTTACAGTAGCTCCTTTAGCATTTCTTGCATTGCTTGTCTGGTGATAATAAACTTCCTTAGCCCTGTTTTGTCTGTGAAGCTCCTGATTCCACCTTCAATTTTGAATTATCATAGCCTTGATGATTATAGTATTCTTGGATTCAGTCCCTTGCTTTGTATCACTTTTTATATCTCATTTCATTACCTTCTGGCCTGATGTGTTTCTGTTGAGAAATCAGTTGAAATTCTAATGGGAGATCCATTGTAGGCAACTTTCTGTCTCTCTCTGGCAGTCTTTAAGATTTTTACTTTGTCATTGATGTTTGCCAGTTTAATTATGATGTGTCTTGGTGTTGGTCTTTTTGGGTTCATCTTGTTTATGCTCTGTATGCTTCTTCAAATTGTATGAATGGTTTTCTTCCCAATATCAGAGAAGTTTTTTTGTCATTTTTTCTTCAAACATGTTTTTTATTCCTTGCTCTGCTTCCTCTCCTTCTGGCACCCCTATTATGTGTATGTTGTTTTGTCCCAAATCTCCCTTATGCTCTCCTGTTTTTTAAGTTTTTTTGCTGTATTTGTATATTTTTTCCTACCTGGTCTTCTAATTCACTGATGCAGTCTTCACCCTCTTCTAGTCTATTTTTAAGTCTTCCATTGTGTTCTTTATTGCAACTAGGTCATTCTTCATTTGCCCTTGATTTATTTTCATATTGGTGACATTCTCATTCAGCTCCTTATAATTCTCATTGAGTTGTGTGTATTTTTCATCCAGAAATTTGAGCATTCTTATAACCATTACTCTGAATTATTTCTCTGAGAAGTAACTTGCCTCCATTTCATTTAATTTCCTTTCTGGTGATTTCTCTTTTTCTTTTCTTTAAGGGTTGTTTTTTGTCTCCCCATTTCTTGCTGTAATTTTATTTTTTCTATGTATTAAATCAAACTGCTTTGCTACCCAGGTTCTTTTAGGGATGGTGCTATGTATTTGGTGATTTTTGGGACCCAGTGGTGTAATCTCTTAGATACTCTGGGGTTAGTGATCTAGTGAAGCCCTCTATTTGTGCTATTTTTGTTCTCTTGATGTAGTTGGGTCTTGAATGTTAGTTTTTTATTCGTGGATGAAGTCTCATCATGGGTTGGCAATGTGACTCAACCCTGGCTTTGTTGTGCAAGCTATTGTGAATGTGATCATGGTTCCATCTTTTGTGGAAAAGGTTTCCTGGGGTCTCACTCGTATGTGCTCACTGTGAGTTCCTAGAATCCATGGTCTGGAAGGAAGGGGTCTTTGGTCCTTAGGCTCAGGTACTGTGACTTTGACCAGTGTTGTGTGACTCTTGCTGGGGTAGTGTCACATTGAAACTCACTATGAAGGTACACCATGACACTGGGGGGTGGGGGCATCCCATAGACCATCCCATAGTCTGCAGTTGAGGCAGTGAGAATCTGGCCAAAGTGATTTCCCTCTCTGAATCATGAGGGTGTTCAGGAGCCAGCAGCTCTGGGAATCTCACAGTCTTTGGCTGAAACAATGTGACCTTGTCTGGGGAGGCCGGTCCTCAGTAACTCACCAAGGTGTTTAGAGGTAGGCAGCTGGGAGGGGGATGTCATGGTTCCTTCTGAGAGCCATGTGCTCTTGGTTGTAGAGGCATGTGCTCAGTAGCAGCTCTCAAAGGGGCCCAGGAGCCATCTTCCGGGGCTGTGTGCTCATGGGGCCCACACACTGGAGCAGCGCTATCGTGGTGTGTGATTGTGGTGTCCAGACACTGGTCCTGGTGAGGAAGAAGTTCCAATTTCTGCTTTGGGAATTGTACACCCTTGGTTGGATATGCACACCCAGTGGCAGCTTACAGAAGTACCCAGGAGCTGTCTTCTGGGGAAGTGGGATCAGGGTATCTGCATGCTGGATGCTGGAGCTGGGGTCACACCTTGCAGTGGCTCAGAGATGCACCCAGAGTCGCCTTCCAGGGCAGCAGGCTCAGAAGGTCCGCACACTAGATCAGTATGACTGCAGTGTCCAGAGGTCAGAAGCTGAGGAGGGGGATATCCGAGTTTCTGCTGCCAGGACCTTGCACCCTTGGTTGGATTCACACACGCACACCTGGCAGCAGCTCACTGAGTCACCCAGGATCTGTCTGCCAAGGTAGAGGACTCAGGGGGCCTGTGCACTTGATTGGTATCTGGAGGTCATCAGCCAGGGAAAGGGAAGTCCCACTTACTGCTACAGGAGCCATGGGCCCTTGGAAGAGAATATCCTAGGGTCTGCCGGTCTGTGGGCAAGGCAGCAGGACTTTAGCTGGTGTGGCTGCAGGGTCCCAGACAATGTCCAAGGCCACTCTGGGTGATGGTGATGATGAGTTCCTAGAGAAGACCACTCTCCCCTTCAAGATAGCATGGGCCCCATTCCTGAGCCTTGCAGCCTAGGGAGTACCTGCAGCAGTGGTATGGGCTCCCTGTCTAGGAAAGCCTGGTCTGCTAGCCCTTGATACTCCTGCCAGATTTAACTGTCCCTCACTCACTCACACACACACCACACATATCCACACACTTCTCTTTCATCCACTCACTCACTCACTCACTCACACCCTCTCCGTCACCTCCGTCCTGCCAGCTGCCATCTTTTTCCTCCTTGATCTCTCATCTTTTGAGACAGCCTGTAGAGTCCTGAAGAATATTATGCTAAGCCAAATAAGCCAGTTACAGAAAGACATGTAACAAATAATCTCACTCATATGTGGAATCTAATTAACAGAACAATCTGATGAACAAAATAGATTCAGAGACATAGAAGCATGGACCAGACTGTTCAATCTCAGAGGGAAGGCATGGGTGGGTGGAATGAGATCAATCAAAGAACCTGTATGCAATATGCATAACCTATGGACAAAGGCAATAGGGTGGTGAAGGCCTGGGGCTGGAGGGTAGAGGAGGCTAGAAGAGGTAAATTGAGGTGGGGAGGGGCATATGTAATACTTTCAACAATAAATATGTAAGAAAAGTAAAAGTAAAAATAAAATATTGTAGAATCCTTTAAAAAGAGAGAGAGAGAAACTTCTATTTTCCATTCAAGATGGCAGTATAAACAAAATACTTTCCTCCTCACACAATCATATCAAAATCAAAACTAAATTACAGAATAACCATCATTCAGAACCACCTGAAATTGAGCTGAATGGAAGTTCTATGACTATGGAATTAAGAAAGAAGCCACATGGAAACTGGTAGGAGGAGCAGAGATGCAAACATACAGAACTGGCTGGTCCCACATCCCTATGTGGTGGGTAAAAATAGGGAGGAAAGTGCCCTGTGAGGAGCTGGAAGTCTTAGTCCCACTCCAGGTCCCCCAGCCCAGGCTTCCAAAATCAGAAAAAGAAGTCCCAATAACTTTTGGCTATAAAAACCAGTGGGAATTGAGGTTAAGGGAGAAAGAGGAAGCTGGCTGGAATTTCAGGTAGTTCTTCTTAAAGGAGTCACACATGGACTAACTTGGACTTGCTCCCTTTGAGCTCCAGCACTGGGCACCAGCTAGAAAGGCAGCAGGGACATATGGGGAGGAACTAGAGAGTCAGCTTTCTCCCAGAAGAGGCCATTGTTCCTTTAATGATTCCTACCTCCACAGAGTTGGCAGGCAGATGCCATATTTGAGACTGTTATCAGTAATATCTAAACTAATAAAAGCGAAATATTAAAATTAACCATTTCTCCGAGACAGGGTAAGCCACGCCCACCAGCCAATCAGAGCGGCTGTATGCAAATTAGCCCAGCCAACATGGCGGCCGCCACTCACGGACCTGAGTAAACAGCCCTTTCCATTGCGGCAGGAGCGAAAGTGAAGCTGAGCCCTTCAGCTCAGCTCCGA
>PVJC01025152.1:0-24927 GCA_004026665.1 Murina feae | reverse complement strand
AATTATGAACAACAAATATATATCAACGAGTGAATCTAAGAATCAAGTGAATAAAAAATCTGATGAACAGAATAAACTGGTGAATAGAATAGAATCAGAGGCATAGAATGGAGTGGACGGACAATTTTGGGGGATTAAGGGTGTTGGGGGTGCGTGAAGAGACTGGACAATAATTGTACACCTATGGATGAGGACAGTGGGGGAGCAAGGACAGAAGTTGGGGTGGGAAATGGGAGGAGGGGAGCTATGGGGGGAAAAAGAGGAACAACTGTAATAATCTGAACAATAAAGATAAATTTAAAAAATAAAAAATAAAAAATAAATTCCATACAAATAATCACCACCAAAAGCATTAAACATTTGGGGAAAAAACCCATGTAAAAAAAGCTTATAATGGCAAGCAATAAGCTACTCTGTATGATTAGTGTATTATTGGTTTTGTACCATAATGCTAGAGCTTTATTGTACAAAACATAATTTTTAAAATTGTGCAAAAAACAATTGTGCAAAAAATGATTGTGCAAAAATAACTTTTAAAAACCTCCCTAATATTAGAGAACTCCCAGTTTTACTTTTCCTTGAATTGTCCATTTCCATTACATCGTACTTCAAGGACAACTAGAGGGACCCAAGAGAACTGAATGAGTCAGGAATGAGAATACAAAGATGGAGACTTGAAAAAATTATATAAATACATATATATGTGGCCTTTAGCCAAATAGAATTGATAGGGGCAGAAATAGAACACTGAGAACTAGCTATAATTGTAAGAAATATTAATCTTGCTCTGTTAACCATGATTGTTCTGTTCTGTTGAAAAAAGGCACATTCTAACCTGGCTGGGAGTTGCACCTGGGACCTGGGAGCTCACCTGGAAATGGAGCCCATCCTCCTCATAGGGAGCTGCCTATTATCATGAAAGGATTAACAACATTATTGTAGAAACTAGAGGTGCCAGCCCTTTGAAGACTCCCAGGCCTTTGCATATCACTAAGCCCTTTAAAGACCCCCTTCCCTTTGCATATGACAAGCCCTTTTAAGATTCCAGCCCTTTGCATATCACCAGCCCTTTGAGGACCACAGCCTTTGCATACCTGCAGGCCTTTGCAAATCTCTAGCCACCATTACCTGTAAACTGCCCATTTGGCATATCCTTTTACCTACTTCCCCATGTAATCTTGGTCCTCCTACCCAATATAAGCAGTTGGTTTATGGTGAGGTGCAGAGCAGATTTTTGTGGATGACCTGCTGCTCTCCCAGCAGTATTGGGATAAATGTTCATATGATTCAATCCTGTCTCTGCCTAATTGTTTCAAGAAGTGGTAGGCATCAAGGACCCATTAATTATCGGTTAGAGAATGATATTTGATCTTTGGGGGACCTCTGTGAAAAAGGATGATGATTTTTCATTCGGTATGGAAATTAGCTCCGATGTGCCTGTGGTGTTGGAGCTGGTGTTTATCAGCTCCCAAGAGTGCTGCATGCTTGCAATGTTTCCTTCTTCCGAATTCAGTGACTCATGTTATAGCTTGAAATTATCCATGGTGAGAGTATTTACATAACGGAAATCAGGAAACTGGAAATCAGGTCCTTTCCCTTCCTCCCCCCATAGAGAGAGTTGTCAAACATTGATGAACACACTACTGGGTGCTTGGATACATAATGAGTGTGTGGTAGTTAAAAATATTCCTCTAATAATTTAGAAGAAACAGACAATAGAAATAATTACAACCCTCTGACTTAGCTATTCTTATTTTTCATACTTGGTTTTTGTGATTGAAAGCCTATCTTAGGAGAAAGATAATCAGTCATAAGAACACCAAATTTACAACTGAACCTTATAACAGACCTCTAGAAACACAATCTCTGTCTGCCTTGGAGAGCTTTATTAGGAAGCAAGCCCACACAGGGTTTTCATTTCCATTTTTCACCAGACATTTACAAAGAAAAATTACTTCCTACTGAGTATCCATTAGCCCCCAGCACTGATGCTAATGAGAAAACTGCAAGTGCACTGGAGAGCAAATGGATATGAGTCACCAAATACATTTAGCAGGCACTTCCTCCTTGGCTCCCTGCGTCACTGCAAGACACTTGTTCCTTAGCAGCCTGGGTAAAAGTCACAGTCCCGCAGTTGTTTGTTGCCAGGAGAACTGTTGATCTGAAGGAGTTCCCTTAAAAGGATGCACTGATTTGTACTCGGGAAATCATCTGTGCACATTCCTTCCCATATTTGGGCTCTGCATCCAGGTTTAAATGCTCTTAAATGAATAAGAGTAAGCTAAGAGCACAGACCCTTTTAAAATATATTGCTTTATCAAGAACAGAAAGCCAAACAAATAGAATCGAAAGCAAGCTTGATTTTTCTGTACAAATATAAAGAAACATGCCAGTAAGAGGCAGGTAATGCCAAGTACCACTGAGCAGCTAAGAGCAGGGAAACAAATAAATGCTGCCCCTCTGGAGGCTTGCTGGGTGGGATTTTGTTAGTTTATTTTTGTTTTGTGCCTTCCTAATTGCTGATGCTGCAAGGAAAAAAAGGGAGAAGTTTGTGGCTCTAGGGCTTTCCTAGGAATGCTTGGCTGCATCAACAAGAAACAGATGGAAGAAAGGAAGTTTTCTGCTTAGCTTCTGGGAAAAGTGTGTGTACGTGGACGACTAATGGGACCAAATGGTAATTTCAGGTTTATGTTATTGAATAAATGATGCAGATGTCTTGATGACTGACTAAGCATTCACTTAGGGACATTTTTATTTTTAATCCTGATTTTTGTCAACCAAGAGTTGGTGAGCATAATGAGGCAAAACTGTTTCAGTGGGAACTCTGGCAATGATTGAGGCTAACTTATTTGCTTATAGTTTTTCTTTTTTAAATTATTGTTGACATTTATTACAGATGTTCTCATTTCTCCCCACCCTTTGCCTACCTCCACCCAGCCTATTCCCTCTTCCCTCGGGCCATTACCACACTGTTGTCTGTGTCTATGGGTTATGTATATATGTTCTTCTGCTAATTCTTTACATTCGTTTTGGTTCTAAAAATTATTTAAGCAAACTCTGAATTAATACATGATACAGCCAAATAAACAAATTAAACAAAAGAGAAAATAACATGAAAAAATAGCATATGTGGAGTGAGGTGAGTTCACAGTTTGCGTGATTGAGACTTCCTTTATGTGTACTAGAGGTAGGCCATAGATTTGGTTTTGAACTTTTTGAAAATCACAGTAGAGAGGACAATATGATAGTTTATTGATAAGTCTATAGGATGAAAAAAAACCCCACACAGTTGCTCAGGCATAGTACTGCTATTCCACATTCAGTAATAAGAAAAAAACCAACTGAAAATGTCAATAAACATTTAAAAGTTGGGAGTACATTGAATAGCAATAAGTATTTGGTTTTATGGACATCACCTTTAATTAATTTCTTAAAGGATATTACATTAAAAATGTAGCAGCCAAAATTTTAGAACTAAAATGCAAAGCCATACTTTAAAATGCCTACCAAGTTCAGCTGGCATAACTCAGTGGTTGAGTGCAGACCTATGAACCAGGACATCATGGTACCCAGTCAGGGCACATGCCCAGGTTGTGGGCTCAATTGCCAGTGTGGGGCATGCAGGAGGCAGCTAATCGATTCTCTCTCATCATTTCTATCTTTCCCTTTCTCTTTTTCTCTGAAATGAAAAATAAATAAATAAAAATAAATAAAATAAATTCCTACCAAAATAAAAAACAGAACAGCAACAAATCTAAATGGAAAGCATTTAAAATGGTTAGCGACATTAATGGAAAGGAACCTTCTACTTTTATGGTTATAACAATTATATAACAATCTAAATTGAGTAGTAGTAAAAATTACTCAGTACTGCAAAGATGGGTAGGCCTTAGAAGCAAGTATTTTATTATTAGGAAATCTCCCTGGCAGTTGTAACAATGGGCACTCAGAATAACCAAAGCAAAGGGACCCTGAACTACAGCTCTGTTCAGCAAACATTCTTCTTCCTTACTTAACTTCACATTTTAAACTGGAAGGGGCTGCCTGGTCATGAGGTAGTTTTTATCTCTGTCTGTTTGCTCTCTTTTTCCCCTTTGTAAAAGGACCATTATCAGCTAAAAATTCATCAAGAACCCAGCTGTGCATGTAAAAGTTGATGTTCAAACATTAGCTTTTTAAACATTTTATCCCACATTCAACTTTTATCTTGCTGCTTCAGCCTACAATTTAAAATGACCTGAATGATGAATTCAACCATACTTTCAGGCCCACAAAAATGTAATTCAATGTCTCTTTATGTTGAGATGCTGAATGCCCTCACCCCCCTGTTGTCTGTGTCCATTGGTTAGGCTTATATGTATGCATATAAGTCCTTTGGTTGATCTCTCTCCCTTACCCCCATCCTCTCCTACCTTCCCTCTGAGGTTTGACGGTCTGATTGATGCTTCTCTGTCTCTGGATCTGTTTTTGTTCATCAGTTTATGTTGTTCATTATAGTCCATAAATGAGTGAGATCATGTGATATTTATTTTTCTCTGACTGCCTTATTTCACTTAGCACAATGCTCTCCAGTTCCACCCATGCTGTTGCAAATGGTAAGAATTCCTTCTTTTTTACTGCAGCATAGTATTCTATTGTGTAGTTATACCACAGTTTTTTTTTTAATCCACTCATTGCTGATGGGCACATAGGCTGTTTCTAAATCACACTTAGCATTTAAACTAGTTGACCTGTCTGTCCAGGTTAATAATGTCCAGGTGGATAATCAGTATGACTGTGCTGGGTATACTAACTGTTGTCTGTATAGTTCAGTCAGAAGGATAGGTAGATGGGCTGTCTGTAGTAACATGTACGGGAGGTTTCTGAGATATATGACCTTATTGGCACATCCAGATTTCTGTGGGAGCAGTCATGCAAATTACATGTAGTATAGTAGTCTTGGAGTTTTTTAGTCATAGTCAACCATGGTATCTACCCAAATGAAATTCACTGCCTCCTTAGGAAATGAGCTCTGTATTGACTCTCTCACTTAGCCTAGTAGCTACTCACCAACCAATGAGAAGCCTCAACATTTTGAACACAAAGGAAACATGGGCAGCTAGTTGTCAGCATTATTAATAAATTATAGGTGCCTACATCAAGAGGTATTTCTTCCTTGAAATTGGAATCATGATTGTAATACATATAGAAGCCAACATTTTCAAGCAAGCTATCTGTCTTTGAAATGAGACAATAATGCTTTTCACACCATTATTTATGCTAACAAATACCACTAACCCTTCACCAACAGCATTTACTGGTTTGATGAGTTGTTTAATATTTTATGACTGCTTGGCTGGTCAGTCTTGTTTTTATAGAATTCTCATATTACTACTATATTATTACAATTAGCTAATATTTATTGAGTGCTTACTCCCATTACATGCCAGACCTGGAACTGAGTACTCTGTGGGTGCAATCACATTTTATTTTTACAACAACCCCTCAAAGATTATTCTCTTGTCTCTCACATTAAAATGTGAGGAGGCTGAGATTTGGAGGAGAAAATAAGGAGATAACCCAAAGGCACACAACTGCTTAGTGATTGAACCAAAGATTAAATCTGTCTGAAAACTTATGTTCTTAACCAAGATGCTTTACTGCTTTGACCAATACCAGCTTACACTAATAACCGAAGAGATTTTAAGTTGGTGGAAAAGAAGAATTTATACCATTCTATATGTTTCATTCCTACTTTGTCCTGGGTCAGATAAGGCCTACGGCAAAAATTTTTAAATCTTCTTCCTGATAATCATGGAATGAGGGGAAATGAAAAGTAACTCTTTAAAGTTGGCTAAATTTTTCAAAAATAGGTTTATTGTTGGCTTAGAGTTGTGGCAAAAAGAAAAAAGTGTAATACAAAGCACTTTGTGTTTTTATATAATTAAGGAATGATAGGGCCAAATGTGATAAGATCTTTTATGAAGCCTGAACTAAGCCATACTGGACACATACTGGATTGTCTTGTATGGGATAGAGTATCCCTCTTCATACCACTACAGAACACGTGGCAGCCAAAAACTGACATTGAAAAGCCAACGTAATTGCAATCATGAAAAGCCACAGTCACTCAAGCTTTGTTTCTAAAATTTCAGAGAAATGATACATAAAACGTAATGGGCTGAAGTGTAGTGAAAACTTTCTTGTCATGACATTGGTAGTGAAAAAATGACAAAGACAAATTTAAACTTATTTCTGTTCTCTTAATTTTTTTTTGAAAAGTACTGTTCTTGGTAATCAGAATTTGTAGGCCATTAAGAATGGATTAAGATTACTTTTAACTTCATTGATTTTAGACTCCTTCTGTAAACATGATTTGATAGAGTTATTTATAAGTCTCCCCCACCCCCCAGTGGTAAGGGTATTATATTCTCCCATGGTTACCATTAACTATGAGAAATGATAGATAGTAGGAGAAGTGCAGGCAAAAGAGTTATATTCAGTATTAGATGTGTGTGAATTCTGAACTCAATGGTAAATCAAACTTGCTTTTACCAGCTTTTGCTCTTTTATAATATAATTTAATTGAGAAATGTCAGGAAAATTGAGCTATGGGTCTGCTTATGGCAGTGTGCTGAGATATTCATGGGAAACAGATTCCAGGCTGTGTTTTAATTTTCACTTTGCCTGATAGTAATATGGAGAGGAAGTCACTGGTTTTCAGCCCTTAAAGGAATCTGAGCTGCCTCCATTGAAAAATATATTATTGGAAAGATTGATTTAAATATAATATTATAGAGAAGGGCTGGACTAAGAATTACTAGCATGGAGAAAAGGCATTGCATTACTTTGCCTTCCATTTATTAATTCAACCATTCAACAAACATTCAATGTCTACAATATACCAACCTATGTTTTCTTTGCTGGGGAAAAAGTCACAAGAAATTTTCTGCCCTCATGGAGCTTATATTCTAGTGGGAGACAGCAGAGAAATATTTTATAGTATTTACTTTAGTTCTTTCTGGAGAGTTCAGCAGGTGTCTGGGAATGAATTCTATTGGTTCTAAAAGTACCAGCTGGTGGTCTCCACTCTGCTATTACATACTTAGGGATTCTCTCTGCTTCCCTCACATAGCAAATGCAGTAGAAATATTTTGAGGGAGGTGCACTTTGACAAGGAATATTCATTGTTTTAATTTTATAATTGTAAAGCCTATCCATTTTGAAATACAAAACATCACGCCAAGTGAACATCAGTATAAAAGCTTTAAAACTGTGTCCCATATCTATAGCCTTGGTGTGCTGGGTGTGGCTCCTCTGTCCCTCTCCCCTTCCCTCTCTTCCTCTCCTCCCTCCCTCCCTCTCTCCCTCTCTCTCTTTATTTCAATCTTTAAAAATATTTTGCAAAAATTCATTAGCTTTTATTTTATTCCTATCATGATTAAGCTGTTTTTCATCTCTAATGCTTTCCCCACATATCACATTATTCTCCTCACGCTTCAAAGTTCAATTCTAGTCTCACCTCTTCCAGAAACCAATGCACTTGCACTTTCATACTGATCTGTTACTTCTCTAAGTCCTTTTTGCACATGGAGCATAACACACATTAACATTTTATAATATACAGTGGATCGTGATCTTTTTATATGTCTACTTTCTCTTTCAAACTAACTGTTAGTCATTTAGAGTAGACATGAGGTCTTAACAATGTGGGATTCGTAGTGCTTCCTAAGGGCTCAGAACATAGTATTTAGAAACAGGGTGTTGACTAAACCAATTTACCCCATTGCTTACAGAATAAAACCCAGACAGATTTATTAAAGCTCTGAAGGAGGTTATGGCAAATAGAAGTAAAAGATGATATGGAAAGAGAGTTGAGGGTGTTTGCAGTCAAACTGTATAAACTTCACAGATTTGCCTGAAGCTAACTCCGGATACCAATTCCGCTTACCCGAGTTTGCCAAGGCTAAGGTTTGCGCAGGGCAGGTGAATGAGGTAACTGAAGCTTACACCAGGCTCTGGCACCATTATCTTGGCCTATGTTTCTGGCAATACCATACTCCTTGCTGTAGAGGTAATCACAGCACAATTATTAGAGGCTATTGCAGAGCCCTAGTTTTCAGACTAAAGGCTTAATTGTTCTTCTCTTGGCCTAGGTGTTTCCAAAGAAGCCCCAAATTAGTTCACTTAATCTAATCTTTGAACATGAAGAAAGTTGTTGGCAACCAGAAATACCATCACTTTCTAGAATGTAGTTCTAAGCCCTGAAATTCCAGGCTGTGTGGATCCATCACATTCAGATGTGGTGTGGGTTTCATGATATCAACTCACCTGGAGGTGCTCTGTGGGCATAGGTGTGGCCCACAACATCCTGGGAAGTCTGCTGAAACCCTTGCTTGTGGGCTTAGTAGTGAATGCAAGGAGTTCCCCCTTTTTATGTCTCTTCTTGTGGTTAATACATTTGTTAGATCCTGACCCATTAGTATACACTAGTTATCTAATTTGTTTGCTAGTTAATCATACAGGGGGAATACTTTTTCCCTTCTTCCCAAATTTGTGAAATACACCTAGAAAAATTTAAAGTATTTCCATTATTAGAGACCAGAAAAATGGCAAAGCAAGTTCTGAGGTAGTGGTTCTCAATCTTCCTAATGCTGCGATCCTTTAATACAGTCCCTCATGTTGTGGTAACCCCCAACCATAAAATTATTTTTGTTGCTACTTCATAACTGTAATTTTGCTACAGATATGCATCATAATGTAAATATCTGATATGCAGGATGTATTTAGGCGACCCCTGTGAAAGGGTCATTTGACCCCCAAAGGGGTCTCAACCCACAGGTTGAGAACCGCTGTTCTGAGGGATGGCATTTACAGTTTATTGCATACAACGCTTCATTTACTATATCCATGCTAATGTTCATGTGCTGACAGTTACTCTTGCACTCTTGTGTCTTGTGTAAAGGGCATGAATGTCTCCTAGCATTTTTAATTGTATTACAACCAAACATGGATTTTTCTGTTATGGTTCATATATAAAAAAACAGTGATTGAATGATTACTCTATTGTATGGTCTTTAATCAATTTTGAAATCCACTGTGGCTTAATATAATATGATGTGCAAATACAGAAGTATCTTTAAATTGGAGGATATTTGCGTAGGCAAGAGACTCTCTGTTGATTCTGTAACTGCTCAAATCATTTTGATTGCCAGTACTGTTAATCACTTCCCTCTTCACAATTCTGTATTGTCTTCTCTCTCAAACCTCTATCTTTTCATTTTTGCACTTCTGCACTTTAACTTAAATCATCTTAGTCAGTGGGAAATAACAGTGATACTCATTCCTAAAGTTAATCACTTGAAAGGAATGCTCTTAAATGTATAGGATAGGCATCATGAAAATAAGACAGTGTGCCACATTTTGTCAGTGAATGATCAGAATATCCTATCTAATAAAAGAGTAATATGCAAATTAACCATCACTCTGAGACAAAGACGGCGGCAGCTGGGACAAGATGCTTGTGTCCTCGCCATGGTGACAACACAGGCATTCTTCCCCAGCCTGCTGGAAGAGGGCCTCTGGGCCTGCTTAGTTGCTGCTGCTGCTGGGGTGGAGGAGCTGTGACACAAGCCTTCAGGGGGCCTGGCACCCAGCCAAGGCAGCACCAGGGCTGCTGGGGCCAGAGGAGCAGAGACTCAGCCTTCAGGGGGACCAGCACCCAGCAGCTCCAAGCCACGCCTCAGCGCTGGGGCCACTGGGGTCAGAAGAGCAGAGACCCAGCCCACAGGAGGGCCTGGCACCCAGCAGCTCCAAGCCCTGCCAGGCACCCCAGTGGGACCCCGTTCAGGGCAAACCAGCCTGCCCCCACCCAAGCACTAGGCCTCTATCCTATATACTAAAAGGCCTCTGTCCTATATACTATATCCTATATGCAAATTGACCCTAACAGCAGAACCACTGCGAATGACTGGTCACTATGATACACACTGACCACCAGGGGGCAGATGCTCAATGCAGGAGCTGCCCTCTGGTCGTCAGTGCACCCCCACAGGGGGAGCTCTGCTCATCCACAAGCCAGGCTGCCAGCTGCCAGCTGCCAGCACAGCAGTGGTGGCAGGAGCCTTTCTTGCCTCCTCAGCAGAGCTAAGGATATCCGTCTGCAGCTTAAGCCTGTCCCCCCCTGGCAAGTAGACATCCCCCGAGGTACCCCAGGCTGCTAGAGGGATGTCTGGTTGCCACCTTAGGCCCAATCCCCCAGGGAGTGGGCCTAAGCCAGCAGGTGGACATCTCCCAAGGGGTCCCAGGTTGCTAGAGGGCACAGGTGGGGCTGAGGGACCCCCCCCTCCCCGAGTGCACATATTTTTGTGCACTGGGCCTCTAGTCTAAACTAATAAAGGCGTAATATTGAAGTTAACCATCTCTTTGGGATTGGTAAGCCACGCCCACCAGCCAATCAGAGCGGCTATATGCAAATTAACCCAGCCAACATGGAGGCCGCCACTCACAGACCTGAGTAAACAGCAGCTTCCATTGCAGCAGGAGTGAAGCTGAAACTGTTTGTGGGTGGCTCCGCTTATCCTGCCTCCAGGAAAAACATGTTTGCAACAAACTATCAATCATAGACAACAGGCCTGGCCTGACTACTAAGGGTAACATTGTCTCATTATAGAAGCCGTGAGCTGAAGCAGAGAGGAGATTTCGTTACTAGGCCCCGGCTTAAAGGAACACTACATCAATTATAGAAGATAAACAAACCCCAGAAACCTGCTTCCAGACAGCCTTGCTGGGACATTGGGTCAATGGGAGCTGTGGGCAGCCTGAAAGCTTGGAAGCACCAATCAGCCCGTCACCCACACTGGCCACATCCCAATGGAGTGAGGGATGTCACTGGGGGGGCTTGGCCAGTCTGCAAATAGCCATCAGCTCCTCACCCAGGCTGGCCAGTTACGCCAGCAGGTAGATATCCCCAGAGGGGTCCCAGATTGTGAGAGGGCACAGGCCGGGCTGAGGGACCTCCCAAGTGCACAAATTTTTGTTCACTGGGCCCCTAGTTTATTTATAAATTCAGATATGAGGGCTGGACATTTTCTGAGCATTATCTATTGATCAGGTATTGTACTAAGAGCTTTACATTCATGACCTCACTTAAACTTTAACCCAAGGTTGGTGGTCTTACCCTATCTAATAAAGAGGGAATATGCAAATTGTCTATTACACTATTGCAAAGATGGTGGTGCCCAGTCCTCTCAGTCTTGCCGGAGTCCCCCAAACCTTTCAGCCCCATTGTGGGGGGGGAGTGGCAGGCACGCAGTGTGGCCAGACCCACCCTCAGTCCCCCAGCCACCCAGGGCCAGCCCGAGGCGCAAGTAAGCCTCTGATGTTGGCTAACCAGCTACCCAGGGTGGGCCCAAGGCACAGGCAAGCCTTGGGTAGTGACTGCCCAGCTGTCCAGGGCTGCCTGAGGCTCAGGTAGCCAGGGCCAGCTGAGGCTTGTTCTGCTGGCAGTGGCAGCAGCAGAGGTGTGTGTGATGGGGGCATTGCCTTCCCCTGATCACCAGGTCACCTCCTGTCCCGAGGGTTCCCAGACTGTGAGAGGGGGCAGGCTGGGCTGAGGGACCCCCCCTCCAGTGCATGAATTTTCATGTATCAGGCCTCTAGTCATTCTATAAATGAAAGCAAATTAGGAGAGAGAGAGAGAGAGAGAGAGAGAGAGAGAGAGAGAGAGAGAGAGATTATAAGGTTGTTAATATCTATCACAATCATGTGGCTAATAAGAGTTGAAGTTGGGATTTACACCCAAATACCAGTATATGTGACTCCATCTTGCCTTTCTAGAGAGAAACAGAAAGATAGAAAAGCCACTTTTTCTCCAATATGACTATGACTCAGTAATGCCTTTTGAAAATAGTATCCTGAGAAACCTACTAACCTAGGTCCTGCCTCATAGCTTTTGTACTCAGAATACCTTTGTGAAGGAGAGTCTGAAATAGCTCTTGTCCCTTCTCCAAAAGAATTTCTGGTTATAACTACTTGGGCTTCTGGGGTACATATATTGTCCATCATTCATCCATCACATGGCTTGAGCTAGTTTCTAATGGGTAAGGTGATAGAAGGTAATTTTACTGGATCTTGAACTCTGACAATGAACTAAGACCATATTTAAAGGAGTTACAATGCTGATGAGTCAGTGGACATTAGGAAGGTGTAGAGGTGGTTGTGGTAACCAGGGGCCTGCTAGAAGAAAGAAAGAGGAGACCCAGTTAAAAAAAGCCTCTGTCTTTGTGGGAAGGTTTATTTTTTCACTTGCAGACTGTAAAACATTCAGTATTTTAGGAAAGCAGTGTTAGTACGTTGGTAAAAGAACTCGGTAAAAAGTGCTTAGACTTTATATCTGTTATACCTATGCATCATTAGAGTTTTGCCATTAACAATTTATAAGACCAATGGAAAACTCTTCAATGCCTTTGAAATTGGAATAATCCCATCTGTTATGGTTGTAAATATTTGTACTAATTTTGAGTATCTGTTTATGTGTTCAATAAATGTTTATTACATTTTTCTTAATAACATAGTAGTGCAACAGTCCTTGCTTTGTTTTCTAGAGTATAACTTTTTTAAAAAAATAGAGAGCGAGAGGGAAGGGAGAGAGAGAAACATCAATGATAAGATAGAATCATTGATCAGCTACCTCTTGTACACCCCCTACTGGGGATCAAGCCCACAATCTGGGCATGTGCCCTTAACTGGAATTGAACCTGTGACCCTGCAGTCCATAGGCGGACACTCTATCCACTGAGCCAAACCAGGTAGGGATAATTTTTTTATGTTGGTTTTGAGTCAGCAAAGTTTTATAAAAGTGTCAAAGAATTAAGTTCCAAATTCTTCCCTTGGCTTTTATGTGACGTTTTTCTAATGTCTCAGGGAAAAAGTCCAAGTGTGATATCTAAGTTTTTTTGAGGAAATTAAGCTATTTTTCTGCTATATTTATTCTCTTCAGGAGTTATTCATCTTCAAAACAAATATAGCAGACTTTGTCGTAGATACGAAAAACATAGGAAAACCTAAGTCTTTGATTTAGTGGCAGGTTATTTAAATAATTTGAACAGATTTTTAAAAATCAACATTAGTAAAGGACATTTACATATAGTACAATATTCTTACCATATTTAAGAACTATTGAATTAGGTATATTTTATTGATTTATTTATTTGAAATTAAATTTCCTGTTTAATTAAATCAGGTGTTCACATCTGAGGAAAGTGAAATGGCCTTTGGCAAATACTTTACAAGCATGGTTTTTTAAATAAAGGTGGGTAACATAATGATCAATTATGAGACTGACATACTATTTTCTTTTATCTTTGGCTGCTCTATTAAAATTTAAAGTGTTGTGTTGTACTATAGCATATATTTTAGGAGTCCTATTGGATCTGTATTTTATTTGCTGGTTATGTTGGGAGTTTCTCAATTTGTCGCCAATATGGCACCAGGCATTGGATCAGAAAGATACCTGACATATTCTGACATGTATTGTCCCAAAGCAAAACCTAAAATTATGTATTCTCTGGAAAAAATAAATGTTAAAACAGAATTTGACATTCTGGTGTACAAGGAACTATATATCCTTGCTCGTACGATGTCAAATAACATCCTATGTAATAAAGAGGTAATATGCAAATTGACCATCATGCCCTCGCACAAGATGGCTTCCCCCATGTGGTCAAAAGATGGCCACCCCCATGTGGTCACAAGATGGCTGCTACAAGGTGGCTTGCAGGGGAGAGCAGTTGTGGGCGATCAGGCCAGCAGGGAAGGACAGTTGGGAGCAACTGGGCCTACAGGAGAGGGAGAACAGTTAGGGGCAACCAGGCCTGCAGGGGAGGGCAGTTGTGGGTGTCTGGGCCTGTAGGGGAGGGTAATTAGCGGTGACCAGGCTGGCAGGGAAGGACAGTTAGGGGAGACCAAGCTGGCAGGGGACAGTTAGGGGCGATCAGGCTGTCAGGGGAATAGTTAGGCATCAATCAGGCAGGCAGGAGAGTGATTAGGGGGTGATCAGGCTGGCAGGCAGAAGCGGTTATGGGCAATCAGGCAGGCAGGCAAGCGAGTGGTTGGGAGTCAGCAGTCCTGGATTGTGTAAGGAATGTCCAACTGCTGGTTTAGGCCCAATCCCTCTGGGCAGTTGGACATCCCCTGAGGGGTCCCAGATTGGGCTGAGGGACAACCTCCCCGCCCCCTCCCCCCCCGTGCACAAATTTTGTGCACCGGGCCTCTGGTCGATATAATAATGAACTAACTATACTTGAAGTAGGGATTCATATTCAGAATCAAACTGATTCTGTGGTCAAGAAGCAAGAAGAATCGCCCTGAATGGCTCACCCTTTTTCATCAAGGAAAGCTAGCATGATATAGTGGAAGCAGCAGAGAGCTTTGAAATAATAAAAACATGTGTTGAGTTGGCTTTATATTTACTAGTTGAGTGCATTTAACTTAGACACCTACCTTCCATAAGCATTGGTTACTCATCTATTAAACAGTTATGATTACAGTTTTAACTGGGTTACTATGAGGCTCAAATAAACAAGTATTCATACAGAAAAATCTAATATTAACATTTGTTATCATTATAATCACCCCAAAGTTCAAAGTATCATGAATCTTGTGATATCAACATGGGATGAAGAGGAAAAGTGAGAGTTAGTCTAAAATGAATTTAAAACAAAATAAAAATCAACTCTCTGACATCCTGGATTATCTAGCTTTATTCTCAATGTGAGAACTTGACTAGGAAATAAATCTGATTAGCACAGATTTTCAGTGATGGTGAGAAGAACCAAGCCTTGGGGCTGAGAAGATGGGGAGAGAGATGAGGAGCCTCTTTTCACTTTATCTCCCCGTCTCTTTTATCTCTTTAACAAGACCATCTGTAGGGATGGTTCAAATTCTTTCAGGCTGCTTAGGTGATGATAGTGATAAACAGCCCCTCCCTAATCACTAGGTAAGGCTTTGAAGGTGAATTCTCCTAAGTTTTTACTCTAGTTTATCTACTGCTATTCCAAGTTGGTTAGTATGATAAATTAAGTAATTGGCCTCTTCCAAATGGAAAGCAAACCCCATTTTTCATGAAAATCTTGGACAAAAATACAGCTCAAATAATGGCATGCACATCAGTTTCACACATAACTCATAAATACCACTTGGAAGTCTTAAATATTTTTTTTTTTTTTTGCCTCCCTACAGACAATGTGTGCTGGCTGGGAAGGAGTTTATAATTATAATAACACAAGAACGTGGTAGAAGGGCTGGCATTCAGCAGGTCAATGGTTTTCACCTCATCATCAATGAAAATTGCTGTATAAGGACTACTATGAGTAAGAAATTTGTCAAAAGGTTTTGAAAGTGCAATCACAAATTGCCGATGAAAGTAGATGAAGCTATGAAAGAGATTTATGAAGACTGATTTAAAATTGAATAGTGCTATGAGACACTTTTGGAATTCCACAGCATGGCTGGGGCCAGGAAAGAAGGGATGAGAACGGGTAGAAGACTGGGTCCTGTTTGCCAGCAGACACATTAGGCCCTGGGATCTCAGCTGTACCAGTAAAATTCGCTGCACTCTGGGCCTGGGCATAGTGGTTGTGGGAAATGCCTGTGGTTTTCCCAGCCTGCCTCTCTCAGCAGGTTTTGAGTGAAAGTGTATCTAAGGCTATAAGAAACCAATAGGAAGGGAAGCAGTAAAAGCTAATCATTAAAACAAAATAGCAATGAAGTGTTAATTGAAACAAGTGTTTAGTATGCTGTGAATCATTGTAAGATGATACTCCTTAGGGGCAATGGGGTGTGTGTTGTTCTTGGTTGGCTGAGAGTGTCCCACACAACTAGGAAGAATAAGCCCAAATAGCCTCTGTAGAGATAAGAGGGACTTAACCAATAGCATGTTTATCTGGTGGAACTCAGCAGTTTCTGGCCCTTAAACCAAGAAAGTCTAATATATCAGTTTACTGAACTTTTCAACTTCAGTCATCTGCTGTCAAATTTTAGTCTATGTGTAGATTGTCATATGCTATCTTTCTTGCTCTAGGTGTAATTATGCTTAAATCATGCTTATAATTGTAATGTATCAAAGTGATATCAGGATTGAGTAACTGTCATTGACTTCCTATTCTTTTTATAGTTAAAACTTTAAAGGTGATTAAGATTCTAAAATTTTAATAGAACAGAATGTTATTAAAACCTATCTGTATAGGTTTGAGCATGTGTTTTAATTTTGAGTAAATGAGCATAATTAAATTCCTAGTAGAGGTATTCCTACTTCCTCAGGAAAGTACAATGGGAACGATTATGTTGTACAGGGGACATGGCAGGTGTGGATTTGGAATCTGTAAGAGTGACTTTAAATCACCAGCTGAGCACTCATAAACAAATTAGTTAATTCCTGTGTTTTGTATTGCTAAACTGTGAATTGAGGATGACGCCATCCTTACCAGGTCTTCATGAAGATTAAATTGTTGCCAGAGAAATCAGTGGGTCCACTTTCCCTGATGTTAGTGGTAGTGGGGTTCTTATGGTACCTCTGGAATAAGAATTTCCATTGGCCCCCAGGCGAGAATGAATGGTTTTTATTGGTATGGAATTTTATTTCTCGGGTTGCAAAGTCCCATGACCCTTAACCCAGTCCTGGAAAAGGTACAGCTGGGCCTCCAGCAGAGCCAAAAGTAGGGCCAGTGTCCAAAGTGTCTGTTCCATGGTGGGTCTGGATCTGATGTAGCATCAGGCTAAAGTTCATTAGTCCATTGTGTGGATCCCACTTGGCTGTGGGCCACATGGGCGAATGTAGGGGAGCATGCCCCCTATAATGGGAGTCAGGTGCCTGCAGCAAGCGAGGAGGGACAGTCTCCTTTACTCAGGAGCTTCAACATTAAATCTTTACAAGCTCACAGTGGCCACATCTATTGTGGCCACTTACTTGTTCCAAAATAGCCTCTAATAGGTAACCACCTTCCCAGGTCACCCAGACCTTACTGGATATGCATCTAAACTGCCTTTGTCCGTTTCCTTCCCCCATTGATCTGCAGGGAATAGACTTGGAAAATGTTAACTGCAGCTTCCTGGCATGCCAATATTATGTAGTCTTCCCTCTATTCCTTTCCTGTTAAATAATAACCAGGTTATTATAATGCTATAAAAATGATACCCATAAAAATAGTGCTGGCACATAACAAGGACTCAAAATATTGTCTTCCAGTTTCCTCTCTAGGGCAAAATCCCTTATAGTTTGAATTTACTAATATGGGATGAGAGAACAGTATAGCAACTAAGAATAACTACATGCCACTAAGAAATAGTCCATCTGCCCATATACTTGCATGGCCAGATTATTATGACCATCTGACGTTTGTAGGCAAATTAGCTATAATTTCTCACTGAAGTTGCTAGAGGGCCAGATCATTATAAACGTCTGAATAGTACAACATACCTAAGTATCGTTGCTGATCAAGTTCATCCTATCATGTTGATGGAGTATCCCAATGGAGATGGCTTCTTCCAACAGGACAATGTGCCATGCCACGGTGCTCATATTGTGCAGGAGTAGTTTCAAGAAAATGAGGGAGACTTTACCTTGCTTAGGTGATCCCCACAACCACTAGATCTCAATCCAATTAAGCATTTGTGGGATGAAGTTAAAAGAGCCATCAGGCAGCTCGTTCTACAACCATCAAATCTCACAGAACTGGACAGTGCTATTTATCAGGCATGGTGTCATATTCCTCGCATCACCTTTCAACATCTCGTGGAGTCAATGCCAAGAAGAATCACTGCAGTATTGAAAGCAAAATGTTGTCCCAACAAAGTACGGATGGGGTGGTCATAATAGTCTGGCCACTCAGTATATATTTGTATAAAAATATTTTCAGTGGTTAAGGCCTGGTGAAGGGGCAGGAGCAGGGTAGGGTGGCTTATTGGGGGAAGAGGGAATATTTGTAATATTTTCAACAATAAAGGTAAATAAAAAATATTTTCGTTTGAATATTTAGATTTATGTATATGCTATATTATAAAATCATTTAAAATGCAAATATGATTTATTACCACATATGGGATAAATTATAAAATTGTCATAAGTACAAAGTTGACAGTGATCAACTAATAAATTTTAAAAACCTGGGACATGTTTTAGTAAGATTTAAGAATGAAGTTAGTGCGAGGAATTGCAACTGAGATATCAGTCTTGCAAATAGACATGACATTGTCCATTCATGAATCTGCTATCTAAACTACCACATTTTCCGGATTTCTCATTAGTTACTCCATAAGAATTAGAACATCTGAATATCTCTTTTTATGCTGCCTGAGGCATGCTGTGCAGAATGTTAATTATCAAAAACAGAAATAGAGCAATCATTAAAATTGGTGCTTTCATTGGAACATTTAATATCTAGGGAAATAGGAGTGAAACAATGGAAAAAAGATTTGGTTGTTGCAATTTCCAGGTCATTGTAAAAAAAAAAAAAAAAAGAGACTAAGAACCACAGGAAGGGAAATAAAATTAATAACTTCTGGTCCCATTTCTGTTAGGTCTTAGCAAACCAAGCTTGTGCTCATGCCACATATTGCCTGTCCATCCACTACTGCACATGCCCATTTAGGCTTGGTTCTGACCCTTCACTCTATGCTGTTGAGCCTTTAAAATTCTTTCCTCAAGAACCCTGGCTGCTTCCACATATGTTACCCATCTTTATGGAACAGAGTAGCTGTTGTGCCACTTTTGTCCTCTTAACCACACATGAGTGCACATTTCTGCTCTTCTGCACTGCTGCACCTGCCACTGTGGGGTGCGTGAGAGTGAAAGTGAGACCTGGCAGAGACCATAATAAACTCCTTGCTATTGTTAAACTTTTCCTCTTTCACATTTCCAAGAACAATTGCTTATTTGAATGAATTAAACTTCATAAATAACCTAGCGAAGAAGTATAGCCTAACCTCATGATCATTATTTCTAAATTTATGGCTATATTTCCTAAATGCACATTCATGCTTAAAGCAGATTTTAGTCATTTTAAAATAAATGGAGACAAAGGCTACCAAAAACATTAAAAATTGAAGAATATTTAAAACCTCACAAGGGTCTTCATATTAAAGTCATTTTTTAAACTATACCTTTTAATTCTTTATTTTCTTTGACAGATACCATTATATTTTCCTAAAATGTTGTCTAAATCAACTATTTTGGTGGCCTTTTAAACATAATGTATTAGAATATGCACACACAAGGGAAAGACTCAAAATACAAAATAATGTACAGGAAATAATCACTTTTCTACTATTCTACCATATACACACACACACACACACACACACACACAGTGGGGCAAAAGTAGGTTTACAGTTGTAAGTACATAAAAGTTTATTATTGTATTATTAATTATTATATTATTTTCCATATGAACAATTGTAAACCTACTTTTGCTCCACCCTGTATATCTGATAGGCAAAGTAATGTCCATATCGCAAACATATTCACATCCTCATCTCTGAAACCTATGAATATGTTTCCTTATATGAAAAATGGGACATTGCGGATAAGACTTATTTAACAGTTGTGAGGTAGGGATATTATTCTGGATTATCCAGGTGTGCCCAATACAATCATAAGAGTCCTTAAGTTATAAGAGGGAGGCAGGAGGCTCAGAGTCTGAGAAACATTTGAAGATGTTATGCTGCTCACTGTAAAGATGTTGGAAGGGGACAAAATAAACTGATGAACAAAATATCTAGACATAGAACTGTGGAACAGACTGAGGAATCTCAGAGGAAAGACAGGGGTAGGAGTGGGAGGTGGGGAGAGATTAACTGGGGAATTTATATGCATATATTCATGGCCCATAGAAACAGACAACAGTGTGGTGAAGGCCTGGAAGGGGTGGGTGCCAGGTGGAGGGAGTCAGTGGGGAAAAAGGGGATAACATCTGTAATACTTTCAATAAAGATAAATTAAAAAAAACT
Source organism: Murina feae (assembly GCA_004026665.1). Taxonomy (NCBI): domain Eukaryota; kingdom Metazoa; phylum Chordata; class Mammalia; order Chiroptera; family Vespertilionidae; genus Murina; species Murina feae. The sequence goes on along the minus strand of PVJC01025152.1, from coordinate 4,944 downwards.
AACAAATAAATCCCAAAACAATAAAAAAGATGGTGGAAGGAGCCATGAGTCAAGAAATGCAAGTGGCCTCTGGAAGGAGGAAAAAGCAAGGAAAAGAATTTTCCTTAGAACATACAAAAGGAATATAAATCATCCACACCTTTGTTGATGAAAAATTCTAAACCTAAAGAAAAGAGTTTAAAGAGTTTATTTGTGCCAAGGCTGAAGGTCAGATCCAGAAGCAAAATCTCAAAAGACTGAGAATGTACTCAAAGGAATAATAATTATACAGTTTATTTTATACATTAGACTCAAAGGAGAAGATGTAAAGAAGGTTATATGAAATCCATTGGTGATAGATTAAAGAGGCAGGAGAAAGTAAAATGGAGAAATCTCTAGGATAGCATAAGAAGTAAAATGGATGCATATTGCTTTTACATTGGTGGGTACAGGATAGTTAATATTGAACATACTTGGTTTACAGAGGTATGCAGATAACAGATAATGAGGAATGTCAGCATCATTTTATCCTTGTAGCAGGGTGTTTATCTCTGGAGGTCTGGAAATGGGATCCTTCTGACATAGTAAGTATATTATCCTAGATGCTCAAAGTAAAGATTATCATACAGGTCTTAGGATGTGACTTCCCATCATAACCTGCTCAGTTATGAATTTTTATGATCAGATATCTTGTGTGATTACTTTTAGTTTATGAACTTAGAAGATTTTCCAGATAGCCCTCTTTATGTGCACATCTTGATTTTAGCACAGTAAGACCCATTTTGGATTTCTGACTTCCAGAATAAAGTTTGAGGCATAACATTTTAAAAATTATTACATAACTATAGGCACAGTGCACAAAGATTTGTGCACTCGGGGGGTCCCTCAGCCCTGCCTGTGGCCTCTCACAGTCTGGAACTCCTCAGGGGATGTCCACCTGCTGGCTTAGACCCACTACCCGGGGGATTGGGCCTAAGCTGGCATTCAGACACCCCTCTGGCAGCCTGGGAGTCCTCAGGAAATATCCACTTACTAGCAGGGGGCAGGCCTAAGTTGCAGTCAGACGTCCTTAGCACTGCTGAGGAGGTGGGAGAGGCTCCCGCCACCACTGCTGTGCTGGCAGCCATCAGCCTGGCTTGTGGCTGAGCAGTGCTCCCCCTGTGGGAGCACACTGACCACCAGGGGGTAGCTCCTGCATTGAGCATCTGTCCCCTGGTAGTCCGTGTGTGTCATAGTGACCAGTCATTTCCAGTCATTCTGCTGTTAGGGTCAATTTTCATATTTCCCTTTTATTATATAGGATAGAGGCCTGGTGCATGGCTGGGGGCTGGCTGGTTTGCCCTGATGGGTGTCCCAGATTAGGATTAGGGTCCTGCTGGGGTGCCTGGCCAGCCTGGGTGAGGGGCTGAGGGCCATTTTCAGGCTGGCCACACCTCCTTCAGAGTGGGTTCCCTCTGGGGTGCTTGGCCAGCTTGGGTGAGGGGCTGATGGCTGTTTTCAGGCTGGCCATGCCCCCTGGCGACCGAAGCTCCCAGCCTCTCCTTTTTTTCCTGGGATTTATTTATCTTCTATAATTGAAACTTTGTAGCCTTGAGCAGAGCTGAGTGCCAGCCAGGGCAGGCAGGAAGCTTGTCTTCCTTCATCACTGGGGGCAACCCAAGCTTCCTGCTCACTCCAGCTCCATGGCTGCTGCCATCTTAGTTGGGTTAAATTGCATATTTGCTCCTGATTGGCTGGTTGGCATGACTTACGGGCATGGCTTTAGCATAGCAGAGGGATGGTTAATTTGCATGTTTCTCTTTTATTATATAGGATGTTTCAAATTGGGATAGAATCTATGTGTATAAAACTCTAATATGCAAATAGACCGAAGGGTGAAACAACTGAACAACTGGTCACTATGACATGTGCTGTCCACCAGGGGACATGCTTGGAACATGGCAGGTGTCGGCAGCAAGTGGCAGAGCACAGAACATGGCGGGTGTTGGCTGTGGTGGGATAGTAGAGCAGATGAGTGGGGGCACCAGACCAAATCAGGTTGCTGTCATCAGGGCGAGCCTGTGGTGGTTACTGAACATTCTTTGCTCTTGCATGCTGCAGTCCCACCCAGTGCTTGCACCTGCTGCCAGTGCCTGGCTCCAGCCCTGATCACTTGGCACTGTCAGTGTGTGAAAGCGGTTACTGCTGGCTCCAGTGGCCCCTCAGGGCTTCTTCACCTTTCCTTGCTCTTGAGGGGCAATCAGGGCAGCAGCTGCTGCTCACACCCACTGACAGCACTGGCCCCTCTTGACCTGCTGATGGTGCTGGCCCCAATCGCTCCATGCTGTCAGCAGAAACGAGTGGGGCTGGTGCCATCAGCACATGGGAGTGGCAATGGCAGGAGTGGGGCTGCTGGTAGACAGGATGTGTGGAAGGGGAGCTGCAGCAGGAGAGGCTGGGCGGAGTGTGGAGAATGGGCCGAGACCTGCCCCTGTGTCCACTACAGCCTCATGGCCCACAGTTCTTTTCAAGGTGCACAAATTCATACACTGGGCCCCTAGTAGTGTAATAATGACCCATAGGTACCTGTTATCTCAGTTCAACATTTATTAGCCCATAACCTACTCCAACTTTAACTGACCCCAACCACACATGAATTTCTCTGGATACTTTGAAGATAACCTGGACAATGTATCATTTCATCAGTAAACATTTTAGTATATAGCTCTAAGGCGTAGAGAACCTTATTCCATAGATTTTGTACACTTTAAAGCATATTCCTGGCATACATTTTAGAAGTAAAAATGAAATCTGGGAAAAACACTATTTTCAATTTCATAAATTATTTCAACATGGGATATGTTAAATAATGTCCTTAATGTCACCTCACCTGATGCATCCTAATACACCAAGTTTGTTTTGATATGTTTATCAAATGATTAACACTCAGGTTCACAGAAAGTGAGTCTAACAGTTTAAAATAAATGTCATGATATGTTCGTCTTGATATTTAAAATTTTAGAAAAAATATTTAATTTTTCATTAAGTTAATTCATTTAAGGATAGTTTTGTGGTTGGCAGGCAAGGTAGGGGGTTGTGATGACATGGCTTTTCTTAGAAACAGAACTTGTTTTTTCCCCCTGTTTGTTTTCAATACCAGCAGGCTCAAAGTCATTTAGAAATTCAAAATTAGAAAGTTATGCATTTGAAACTTATTAAAATGTTTTCCCAAATTTATACTGTGATTTTTAAAGAAGTGTTATTTTAATAACTAAGGTCCTTATAGGGTATCTTTAATCTATGGTCAAGGAATCTTGACCTACTGAAATAAAAGTTGAAAGTCTATAAGTGATGTTAGAGCTTCATTGCATGCCTTTCTTTTTTCACATCTTTTTTTTTTCTGTTTCAGAATTAATGAGTTTCAAGATTTCTCTGTTCTGCTTGGTAAATGATAAATGTGAATGCTCTCAGGTCTGAAGCATGCTAGTAAAATTCAGTGGTGAGCTTTCTGGAGTCTTACAGCATTGTTAGGAACAAGAAAAATTTTCAGAGTAAATAATTTCATTAATAATGTTTTCAGCCAGATTATCTCAATATATTCCTGGCTTGAATTCAAGTGGAGGCATTAAAATCATTCAGTATCTGTAGGGACTGAGTTGTTGCTTTTGCCTTCGTATTGACCCCAGCCACACATGAATTTCTGTGACACTTTCTGAGAAGCACATCCATGAAGTATGCTTAGAGGAATGCCTCTGGAATATTTAAAGACATATGTTCATATTTTACTCAAAATATAGATCACATTACATTTATTTAATATGTAAATACATATAAATAGATGCCTTCCCTGCAGGTCATAAATATTGTTTTTAGTCATCAACTGAGCCCAGACAATTTTCAAGTTTTTTTAATCTTTTAAATCACTTATATGCTCTTTGGGTGTTTTTCATATATAAACTAATAAAAGCGGAATAGTAAAATTAACCATTTCTTCGGGACGCCCAACAGCCATTCAGACTGACTATATGCAAATTAACCCAGCCAACATGGCGGCCGCCACTCACGGAGTAAAGGGCAGCGTCCGTTGCAGCAGGAGTGAAAGTGAAACAAGTGAAACTGCCTGTGCTCTGGCTCGCTTAGCCTTGACTGAAAGCAAAACACACATTTGCAACATAATAACAATCAGAATCCTCGGAGCTGAAGCCGTGCCTGAGTCTAAGAGTATAACATTGTTACATTATAGAAGCCGCGAGGTGAGGCAGAGAGGAGGCTTCGTTAGTAGAAGGCCTCGCCTTAAAGGACCAGCATCAATTATAGAAGATAAACAAACCCCATAAACCTGCGTCCAGCCAGCCTTGCTGGGACATTGGGTCAATGGGAGCTGTGGGCAGCCTGAAAGCCTGAAAGCGCCAATCAGCCCGTCACCCACGCTGGCCACAACCCAATAGGGTGAGGGACGTTCCTGGGGGGCTTGGCCAGACTGCAAACAGCCATCAGCTCCTCACCCAGCCTGGTCAGGCACTCCAGCAGGTGGACATCCCCTGAGGGGTCCCAGACTGTGAGAGGGCACAGGTCGGGCTGAGGGACCTCCTGAGTGCACAGAGCGGCTGCAGGGCGGAACAGCACAGGACCCAGGACCCGTGAGTGGGAAAGAGGCAGCAAGGTTGGAGGGCACCGGGAAGCGGGTAAGAGGCGGCAGGGAGTTGGCAGCCTGCTTGGTGGGCTTCCCAGGCCCTTTGCGGGGCACCGGGGAGTGGGTAAGAGGTGGCAGGGGGTTGGCGGCCTGCTTGGCAGCTGTCTAGGCCCTTGGAGGGGCATCGGGGAGTGGGAAAGAGGCAGCGGGGGGTCAGTGGCCTGTTTGGTGGGCTTCCCAGGCCCCTTGCAGGGCACTGGGGAACGGGAAAGCAAGGTGGTGGGATGGGGAGCAGGAAAGAGGTGGTGGTGGGGGGTCTCGGCCTGCTTGGAGGCTGCCCAGGCCCTTTGCGG
>PVJC01025151.1:0-24942 GCA_004026665.1 Murina feae | reverse complement strand
AGAGGGAGAGGGAGAGGGAGAGGGAGAGGGAGAGAAATATCAATGAGTTGCCTCCCATATGTGCCCCTATTGGGGATCAAACCTGCAACCTAAGTATGTGCCCTGACCAGGAATTGAACCTGCAACCCTTTGGGTGCACAGGACGACTCTCCAACCTGTTGAGCCACCCAGCGAGGGCTAGGATCAGTATTATTTGCAGATGAATAAAGGCAGATATCACCCGTATTTTCCTACAATATAACGGAGACTTGGGGAGAAGAGGTAAGTTGGCCAAAATAGCAGGACAGGAACCCACCCTTATCTGCCTCCAGAAGGCAAATCCTTCACCAGGTCATGAGGCACCTCTCCTGCTCAAGCTCAGGCAGTCGGCTGGCACAGAGACATCCTTCCATGCCCCCAACACAGAGCACGGTCCTCAAGTCTTCAAGGCCAGTTAACGGAGTGCCTGCTATCAGTTATGCCAAAGAGGAATGAGATCATGGAAGCTGCTTAGCGCCCGTGGGAAAGCGATACTTCACTATGAAAAGGAAACCAATGGAAGCAAGTGAATAAAGCCCAAGAGAAGAGGTACCCGACAGCTCCCGGCTCCTCTCTACTGCAGTTGCCCCTGCCCCAGGGCCTTTCAGTGCCCCTGTGCCCTGCTGCTCTGGCCTGAGGACCTGGGCTCATGGAATGTTCTATATCCTCCCCTTCGCCTACACGTCTCTTCTTCCCTGAGGTCTCAGCGGAAATGGCACTTCTTCCAGGCCGGGCCCCCTCTGAGCCCTCCCACAGCACACGCTTCTCTTTTGAAGCCCAGAACGCAACTGCACGCAACACCTTGTGTAGCTTTGTGTTTGTCTGTGTCTGTGTCTGTGTCCTCACTTGACAAGAGCATCCATGAGGGCAGCGGCTCCCTCGCTCCAATAGGGAGTACAGTGTCTGGGACACAAAATAAATTATTCCTGAAGGCATCTCCTCCAGGAAAAGAACTGTCCGGTGCCTCTCCTCCCTCCTTTGTCTCCTAGGAATCTATTCCAGGAATTTCCAGAGCGGGACAAGTCTTCAAGAGGTGGCCCTGTCCACGCGGCTGCAGCAGGACAGAGGCTGTGAACAGACAGCTCTTGGGCAACTGCCAGCTTCAGCCCCGGGGTCTGCATGTCTCTCAAGCAGCCCCACAGGGGGCAGTGGGTCTCCCACTGCTTGCCTCTCACTGGAATGGTTAGCCAACCTGCCTGCCTGCCAGGATTGCACAGCCTTGCACACCCTTGCTCAGCTTTCCACAACCTTGCACACTCTTGCTCAGCCTTGCACACCCTTCCTCAGCTTTGCACAGCCTTGCCCAGCCTTGCACAGCATTACAGAAAGGCAAGCCTACATCTCCATTCCAGTCTTTCAGCTTTCCCCACTCTCCTACCATTACTTGCTCTCTAAACCCTGAAGTCACCCAACCATGTCACCCTGCCAGTGGCCTCAGTTAGGTAAATGCCACTGAGCAAATTTCCGATTGCCTTTGGGGATAGCCCAGGCCCAAAATTCAGAAAAGGGCGATGGGAAAGCTGGGAAGGAGGCACTGCACGTCTCAACATAACCTGGGGAGGAGGGTGGCAATCCTGGGAGCATCGCCGGAAGGGCTGCACAGGAAAAGACTGGGACATGGGCAGAGCATGTCAGTTTTCCCGGAGGACAGGCCTCCTGAGCAGGCGGCTCCTCTCCCACCCAGGAGACGGGTGTCAAACAGATGAGAGCTTCGCTGGCTGCCCTCCTGACTGAGCCACGCAGAGCTGCCTGGCCCTCCTCCTCCTCTGTTTGTCTCTTCCTCTCCTGATTTTCCCACACTGCACCACTCACTGAACACAGCCCCAGCTTCCCCACCAGCCAACCTACCACTGACACGAGTAAAACCTGGTTCCAGACAAGTGTGATGGAAGCAATAAACATCTCCAGCTGTGCGGATGGCCAGCAGGTCACACGTAAGGGCAGCTCCCGCTGGCTGCCTCTGTCAGAGAGATTGCAACGGCTGCAAGAACAGTGTTTCAAGAGGGCAGCTGGTTCCAGCTCCCTGGAAGCACAGCCTCCTTTTCCTTTGCAATTGCGGTCCCTGCCCCAACCCAGCCCTGCTTCCAGGGAAAAGCTGGAGATGGATAAAAGGACCCAGGGAACTTCATCATAGACAGCCAGTCCCCTAGAGGACCCAGGTGAAGAGGTGAAAGGAAGAACATCCATCCTCCCCCCCATTATTCTCCGAAAGGCTTCATGCCCACGTGACCCCACATTCCTGGTCATTGGGTGGCATCTTCCTCCAGGGGGCACTAAAGAATGTTTCCCCAGCTATGTTTATGCTCAGATTTTTCTCCTTTCCATCAGATGTGTTCACCTTGTTCTCTCAGTTTCATGTCAGTGTTTGAGGTGTGTAACCATAGAATCAGGGGGCTGCATTACCCCCCAATTATATTTCCCTTCAATTGCATTTTCCTCTGATCTAGCCATGTCTGAAAAACTACGTTTCCTTTCCTTTGGGCTCAAGTTGACAATAAAATAAAAATAGAAACCCTGAGCCACACTACAGAAGTCCTTCTGTCTGTGTGAGGCAGACCGGCCGCCTGCAGGGCCCCAGCTGGCCCTATGGACGCCTCCCAGCCACACTGTGCACGCATGGGCACTGCAGCCACGAAACTCGGGCTCTGCTCACGTGTCAGCAGCTGCACTCCCTAGTTCCGGGGACCACGTGCTTTCTCATTTTGTTTGTTGTGCCTGCTGCTGCTGTTTGCTGTGGTTTGTCTGTTTATCCCTTTTGAGGATGTCGGATGCGAATGCTGAGACCAACATGACTGCTTCTGGGGCCTCTTGACTTCTAGGTCCCTGAGCCATTGTCATTGCCATCTGGACCCAACCATCCACAGGCATCCATGGTGTCCACACTGCGTTCTCACGCACGGCTCCAGGGGGCTCGGGGACCCTGGAGGAGAGGCAGAACGCTCTCCACTCTGAGGAGCGAAGAGAGTGTCCACTTTTCCTGTTTCCAGGGCAAACACAACCCAAGGTCAAGGGCTTTGGTGGCTCTGCTATTCACCCCCCGGGTGCGATGCTGGCCTGTCTATTCTTGGCACCAAAGAATGGGGACGGGGGTGTGTGTGGACCCAGAGGCCTTTACGGAGCTCAAAAGATAATCTGGCATTCAAGGGAGGCTTCTGGGAGCTGGGGAGTGGTGCAGGCATGCCTGGGTGGAGTGTGTCACTGCTCCTCTGCCGTCAGACTCAGCAGAGAAGAGGAAGTCTATGTTGGTGAGGCAGCTGTGGACCTTGAGACTCCCGTGTGCAGTCCTATGCTCCAAGCTCATCCACGAGGCAGGTGAAGAATAAAGGGTCTCCTCCTGAGAGTTTAAATGTCACTAAGAAGAATATGTGTGCAAGCATACACCGAGGCGCACACAGCTGCAAAGTAAGAATGAATGTGAACTGAGTAAGAATTAAATGCTGGGTCAAAATACAAAGCTAGGGCTTTAGGGCCACAAGGGCAGTCCAAGCATACGCACAGGGTAGCACATAGTTGGTCCCTCAACTTTGACCTCAAGGGAAACTCTCTATGGGTCAAGGATGCAATGGAGTCCTCAAAATCATACTGAGAGGTATTTCATTGGGAAAGATGGATATCTCCTTTCTTGGCCTCCTAACAATTATAGGAAAAAAAAACAGTGACGTCCCAGAGAAAGAGTTTGCCAAAGACATGAGTATTTCGCTGTGCTAGCATATTGTCCTGCCCAGGCCACTGTGGTCAAGAATGGAGTTATGGCTGGGTAGCTGGTATTTCCTCACGATCAGTGATGACTGGGTTCTGCCAAATTCCCCTAGTTTCAAACTCTAAGAATTCTGGTTTTGGAAATTTGGAAATTGTGCTTCAAAATGAATTAACAGCATGTGAGACCAAGTCTTTGAAAGCAAACGAATATGCCATCTGTTCTCCAGAGGCTTGGAGACAAAATATTCATAAGGGATATTCAGGAATCAGCCTCTGTTTGGCCTGGATGCACTGAGTGAATTTTGGCCTCAACACTGAAAGATTATGTAGTGAACTGGATGAGACACCCTTTCTGGGCATTCAGGGACAGCATCTCACTCATTTTCCCTTGAATGACTGATATTCATTTCAGATCCCAGCCCATAGTGCACAGAAGACTGGAGTTAGCAAAGAAGGTAAAAGAATACTAGATAGATAGATAGATGATAGATAGATGATAGATAGATAGATAGATAGATAGATAGATAGATGATAGATAGGTAGCTAGATAGATAGGTAGATAGGGCACTCAACTGCCCTCCTTTCTTCATGCCACAAAGATCCTTCTCTCTAGAGAGAGCCTTATATTGAGCCTACAGGCTGGCCAGGAAGACACAGATAACAGGGTGCACCGTCTGGGAGTGGTCTATTTTCTGTGCTCAGCATGTTTCTGGAAACCTGTTGTCCCCTGGAGAACAGGTGAAAGTCTGACGCTGTCAACAAAAAGTGGAAAGCTTGCTGCTTTTTTTTTTTATTCATGGTATTAAAATTTCTTTGCATAAGTCATTAATCATTAGGTCATAGGAAATGCTCGCGTTTATTCAGAGGCTGTAACAATGCATAGCGGTAAGGATGTGTGTTCTCCACGAGCCAGTAGAAGGGCTGTGGGGGTCTATGAAAGAATCTGTATTTTTTTTCTTTGTTTGTTTTTACTTAGGAGACTTAGTTCCATTTAACAAGCATTTACTGATGTCTTCAACAAAGACACATATGATATTTGTCTCTGTTGTGGGAAAATCTCAGCATGATAATAATGACAAAATGACAAGAACTGTCACCATTTTCTGGGCATTTGCCGGGAGCCAGGCTCTGTGCTAAGCACTTCATGTGCATTTCCTTACTTATCCCGGTGAGTCCTCTAAGCCACCCGGTGCAGCTGGCACCATTCGTATCCCCATTTTGTGGAAATGGAGACTGGACTATGTTGAGAAACTCATCTCAGGTCACGTGGTAAGTACAGCTGTAGTCTGGTAGAAAGACAGCCCAACAGATAAAGTTCCATTTTAGCTTCTTAACTATATAGCAGCAGCCACATTTCTATACTAAACCTGCACGGAATCAAGATGGCAGATGGCAGCATCCCCCTGTCCTTTTATTTCCCATCCAAAACACCGCTGGGAACCCACTGATGGATTCCAAATATAAAGGAGGCTCAGGAAGAACTCCAAAAAAGATGACCACCTGTTCCAGGGAGTCTGAGACGGGGAGCCGGAGGCCTAGAGTGTGGACCGCAGGGCCAGGTTGTGCCACAGGACAGAGAGGAGCCCAGATGAGAACATTTCTACCAACCCTGACCCGCTTCCGCCAGGAGGAATGTGCTTCCTGGAAACGCTGCCTCTGGTCTAGCTGCTCCCAAACTTGGTGGTTAAAGACATGCTGTGCCTTTCCTGTTTAACTATATTTAAAGAAATAGTGGACTTGCCATAGAATAAAATAGAATTAGAATTAGAATAGAATAGAATAGAATAGAATAGAATAGAATAGAATAGGGCCATTATAACCATGTAACTAAAAAATAATTACTCATATGTGGAATCATATCACTGTGTTTGTAAAAGAAGCTAAATATAAGGAGACATAGCAAAAGAATAACTTCATATATCTCTAGGTGTAGAACTATAAACTAAAAAAAAAAATGTTATCCATTTTTAAAGATGGTAATCTAATACGCTTGCAAGAGCAAGTTCCATTCTCCTGCCCCTGTCCCCTCCTTTCTCTGACTTCCTTCCCATTTTTCTTCCTTTCAGGCAACACTGTCTATATCACCTTTTACTTACTTCCTATTGGTCTGCAATGCCTCACAGAACTCAAGCCTTTGATGAGAACAAAAAGATGTGTAACTGCTTATCACAGGAATGGCGTCTCGCAAGACTAAACCAATGCAACCGACAGCCTGGTAAGAAACTCTAAGGCTATTACTACGCAATGAAAACAGCCTTTTCCCTTCGCCTCACTGCAGGCTCCTAGGAGGTGCCCCATGAAGACTCTGAAATGCAGTCTCCTGGGAGCTTGCTCTGTCTAGATCCCTGGGAAGGTGACTACTTTTTTTTAAAATATATTTTATTGATTTTTTACAGAGTGGAAGGGAGAGGGAATAGAGAGTTAGAAACATTGATGAGAGGGAAACATCGATCAGCTGCCTCCTGTACACCCCCCACTGGGGATGTGCCTGCAACCAAGGTACATGCCCTTGACTGGAATCGAACCTGGGAACCTTCAGTCCACAGGCCGATGCTCTATCCACTGAGCCAAACTGGTTAGGGCAAGATGACTACTTTTCCTTGCATTCGGGGAAATACCCATGAGAGCCCTTGGGGCAGCTTGGGTCTCTCTCATTTCCCAGTTCCTTCATCCTGTGTTGTTCATCATCTCAAAGCTCTGGACCACCTCGGGGGGGATGGGAAAAAAGAAAGTAACTCGATCCACGGGAAGATGCCCATGAGAGGTGATATGAAATGGCAATATTCAGGAGAGGCATCCTCTCTCTAGAACGGACTCACCGATTTCTATAATTCATATTCACTTTGGCCTCAGAGTTCCCATCTCTGAAACAGTAAGTGTCTCATCTCCGCTGATTTCGATACAAGGCAGCAGCAGCGTAAATCTTAACTTGCAAAGGTCTTACATGTTTTTGAAAGACAGAGTCACATAGGCAAAGTTATTGCCACCGGAGCCCTGCTTATGAGCAGCGGGGGCTGAGATTTTGAGAAACTCGGTGGTCATAAACCATAGCACAGCCTCAGAGTAGATGCACAAGGCCCATTTCAAATGTTAGCAAGCATGCACACATGCACACACATGTGCACATACATGCATGTGTACGCGCGCACACATACCCCTCAGTATCTGTTCTTTAGGCTAACACAATGGCAGCGCCACTACTCAGCCCAATAAGACGAGGCCTCCTTTAAATAGAAGAATGACTCCAAGACAAAGTGATGTGGCCAGGTGACACATGTACAACAGAATTTCTTTTTAAAATATATTTTTATTGATTTCAGAGAGGAAGGGAAAGGGGGAGAGAGGTAGAAACATCAATGATGAGAGAGACTCATTGATTGCCTGCCTCTTGCAGGCGCCCCACTGGAGATCATGCCCACAACCCTGGCTTGTGCCCTAACTGGGAATCGAACCATGAACTCCTGGTTCATGTGTGGTCAATGCTCAACCACTGAGCCATGCTGGCTGGGGCCATCTCCATTCTCTTTAAAGTGAGAAACCTCCACCCCGTTCCCTGGGCCAGGGATGACCATCTTGTTACATCACCATAACATCAAGTAATGCTTGAGGGCATTAAGCAAGGTCAGGAAAGGGGGGTTGAGGGAAATAACCCTTTGCCTCAAGTGAAAACAAATCCATCTTGCCTTCTGTCGCCTCCTCTGGAATAAGAGACTCTGGATCACTAATACAGGACAAGAATTCAGAGGAACGTGGAAGCCAACACATGCCATGGGCAAGCCCCAGTCTGCCGGCACTCATGCAGGAGGAAACCCCTTCTGCTCGGCCCATGCGTGGGCAAACATGCACGTGATAATATGTTTGCAGATCTGCCTATTTACATAGTTCATTTGGGTTTCGTTTGCACACAGACATTAGTTTGATGCCATTACTCTGTGCACGGACATGGCGTGATCCGCGTCGGCAGCTGAACCGCATGGGAAATGGCTGCAGAGGAGCATATGGCTGTGGGTGCATAATCAGAGTATTACCTGCACATATTAGTTACATAGCAGTTACATTACAATCAGCGCTGTTTCTCAGCCATTCAAAAGCAAAGAACGTACTTTAATTAAGTCAGCAAGGAGTCTGGAGCGAAGCGAGTGGGAGAGTGTGCCAATGACTCGCAGCATTGCATCTACTCAAATGTGAGGTGCCATTGAGCGTGAAGCTTTGCTGATAATAACACTGAATATGCTCTTCCTATAACCTCAAAGCCAAAGATGCTACACTGCCTTCAGACGTGTCTGCAGGCCAACTGAAATCCTGGAGTCACGGACAACTGTCAGGACTGGGAAAGGACCTCAGCAGGTGCCTGGTCCAGCCACCCATTCTCCAGAGGCGGCGCTGAGGCCTGGATGCCCATTCTCCAGAGGAGGCAACTGAGGCCTGGGCGCCCATTCTCCAGAGGAGGCAACTGAGGCCTGGGCACCCATTCTCCAGAGGAGGCAACTGAAGCCTGGATGCCCATTCTCTGGAGGAGGCAGCTGAGGCCTGGGCAGGCAGCCTCGGAGACTGAATTGTACAGATGAATAGGGAAAACTGAGACCAGACCCAGGTCCCCTGACCTGCATTCCAGGGCCAACTCCGGCACACAACCGCGTCACATCATGGCGGTCCCACATTTTGATGGTGACAAAAATGCCGCATTCAGTTCATTTACCCCAAATTGGGAACCACACAGATCAGACAGTCTCAGCAAATGAAGTGGAATCAATCACACACATCAATGAATAATGAGTAGGAACAGGGTTAAGGAGCTTGCCCTCAGTCATTGGGCCAACCGTGCAGTGAATAGTCCAATTTCTCCACATGGGACCTAGCCCTTGTGCTTTTAAAGCATGTGGCCCCCTAATGACGGGAAGTCATTTAAATGTGCTGGAGTGACAGGAGCCACGCGCTGTCCTTTGGATTCCAGACATACCATTCGCTTAGTGACCCCGGGCAGGCGGCTGCACCTTCCCGCGATTTCTCTATCCTACTAAATTACACACTTAAATGCTTCCCTCTCCTTTTCATTAGAAAGAGGAATATTTTTCTTCCGACAGGCACCGTGTTCACACCGGCCTCAAATACCAGGCGGCAGTGGCATAATCTTGAAGTTGATACTGCCATCTCTTCGCTGGGTGGGATGGGTCAGAATATTCCTCACACCCAATGTCCCCCACGCTGCCAAGGAGAAGAGCGTCTCCATCCTCTCTCTTATGCAGCAAATGTGAACTTGAAGCCTAGGGGAGGGAAGCTGCAGGATGCTGTTATTACCACCAGGCCAATTGAGGAGAACAAATAGCATCTCCGCATAATCAACAGCTTCTCCCAAATTGTTTCTGTCCGTCCTCCCCAGCACCCCATTTAACACTCCATGCAGAGGAAAGGAAACATCTTCGCTGCACAGGAAGCAGACGACAGGAGAGCCGCCTAGGAGATCGCTGGTGTCCGTCAGGAACAAATGACCATGTAATAACTCGGTAATTACATGGTAACTAGAGCTGATTGAGCCTGTAAATTACATCGCTGTCACCTCTGGGTAATGACGCAGCTCTATCTCCCATCTACAGGAAGCAGCCGCACGTGGTCCACAGTCACGGGGAGATAAGGGAGCCGGCTGGGCTGGCAAAGCAGATTTGCTGCGGCTGATAGGTGACAGGGAGAGAGGCTGAAATCTGGGATTTAATGATTTTCCCGTGGAGGCATTAGTCTTGCTATCCACAGCTGGATATCCATTACCCAGACAGTGTCCTTCACCCTTAATCAGAGAAATTGATTAAGGTTCCCAATATTGGGGAGGGAAGGAACAGGCTCCCCAACACAAGCACATGAAATAGGATACACCTGCATGGGCACACACACACACACACACACACACACACACACACACCCCAACAGCCAATCCACATGCCCTGAAACATTTCATCTGCAGACTTGGGAGGCAACATCGGGACAGCAGCAGTTCACCAAATACTTTAACACGGGGAAGAGGAGAGTCGCTTTCGATGCAGCATTCTCTCTGGGACCATTATGTGGAGGCATTAACGAAATTCCGCGTGGTAGATCCTTCAGCAAATACCGTTCGACAGCCGACTGTGCATAGAGCATTCTGTGAGGTGTTAGAGGGGAAACAAAGCAGCACACTATTCAATCCTCTCCCTCAAGAATCGGAGTCCACTTGCAGAGATAATGCAGATGCATACCAAGCTAAATGATCATGCCACAGGGCAGTACATAATTAACTGCCAAATGACTGGTGCAGACTATAGGAGCCACAGAAGTAGAAAAATAGAGGGAGAGCACTTTTGGGTAGTGCCATCGTAAATATAGCTTCTCGTAGATTAAAATGAACATCTAATACAGTCAAAATACCAAGTTCACGTAAGGTCTGTTAGATCCATTTCAAATTCCTCTCGCTTCTCGGTCCTCTTAGTTCTCCAAAAGCAAACAAACAACAATAACAAAAAGAGAACAGATTTTTTTTTCCATTAATGAAAAAGAGGAACCCTGGGAAGAAAAACATCACAATAGGAGCATGAAGGAGTTTAGAACTGTGTAGCCAGGGGGCGAGGAAACCAGAAATACACTAATAGCTTTAGCATCCCTGTAGCGTCTGAGTGTTAGTAACTTGGGTGTATGTGTAGATAATCTGTCCGCAGCAGTAGGAACATTTTCTGATCAATGCGGGGATTTAGTAACTAGCCCAAAACCTGGAGAATTATCATCAAGTTAAGAAAGTACAAAATCCTTAATCAAAGCATCCAGCCATCCATGTTCAGCTAATAGGGAATGCAATTCTCAGCTAATATGGGGGCATTTCTCTGAGACAGTGAGGAAAGGGTCTACCCATCTCTGTATTCCTTACCCCTAAACTCTCAACCTTCTGGTTGATACTCATAACTAGGTGTCAAGAGAACAGCACCATGATAGAGCTACTGGGCAGCTATTGCTGAGGGTGATTTAAAATGGCCTCTTTGTATTTTTTCTGGATGTAGTAATATAAAACCACTTACCATCGTCTAGTCACCCACTTAGGCAAGCTTTTGACTGGCTAACCTTCCAGCCACAGATACCCAACAACATTTAGCCTGCAAATGTTCTTCGCTGTTGGGTGAGGTGCACAGACACACTTGGTGCAGAACTTGACATTAGACCTTGAAGTTCAGGACACTAAAAGTGACTGAAGACACAAACCCTAGATTGATCATGCTTGCTAGTAGTTGATCCCTGGTTAAGAATAAGAGGCAGGCACCAGGTATTCTGCATTTACCCGTGGAAGAACTATAAAAATATACCCGCTATCCTCTGAAACAAGAGGAAGCTAACACTCCTCCAGATCCTTAAGAATATGCAAGGTCTCATTTAAGATGCTTCCATTATGGAATAAATTAGTGCTATCCCAAAGAAAATACCTTCTACAATCACCAGAATTCTAGTAAAGTTAAAGAGAGTAGTACGTATTGATTATGCTTCAAAAGAATGTTTAACTACTGTGGGATTGTGTGTTCCTTATCTCTGTGTCATCATTTCCTAGCTGAAAAATAAAAGGATTAGATGAGATAATCCTTAAGGTCTTACCTAGTGTGAATAGTCTATGAAGTAGAAAGGCTGTAATGATCAGTTCTTCAAATGCTAATAAAGAATAATCATTCTCTCAATCTCAAGCCATAGATAAAAAGACTGGTGTTTTAACCAAACACTACGTCTATAAAGCAATTCAGTAATCTAGGCTCCTAACCTATCTCTGAGACATAAAATGTTTTCTCTCAAAGATCAGGCAATATCCTAGGGCAGGGGTCCTCAAACTTTTCAAATAGGGGGCCAGTTCACTGTCCCTCAGACCGTTGGAGGGCTGGACTATAGTTTAAAAAAACAAAACAAAACTATGAACAAATTCCTATGCACTCTGCATATATCTTATTTTGAAGTAAAAAAACAAGGCGGCAAAAACACCTGCGCGGGCCATAACTACCCTGTGACAAATCACTGCTGTTCCGCAGAGGTCTTTGTTTGGTTGTATGTAGGGACTGTAGTTGTTCTGGGGCGAAACCTACATGTCACACACTGCATGTGCTTCCCATGTCACATTCCTCAAGGAAGGAGCAGCGTCCAGGGAACTTCTTCAAAGGGCTCATCAGCTAGCGGGTCTTCACTTGGCTGCAGGAGGCAGTTCCTTCTGCTAAGACTGGACTTGTCTCTCTATGCCTGCTCTTCTCGTTTTATTTACAGTGGCCACAAGATCGATATCGCCTCCCCTGAAAATAAAGCTTTCTATTTTGCATCAGAATTTATATTCAATAGCCGGTGAAAATCATTATCACACAATAATGTCCTTTTCACGACTTATGCTAGCTATTGAGCTTGGCAGATTGCCAGGTGTTTGACTGCCTGACACCAAGTCCATTTGGTGCACGACAGAAATAAAACCGTGCATTGCCTGGAACTAACGTGAGAGACACTTATCGTCTAGCCAGGGATGACTGGGCCACTTTCTCTTCCAGAGGAATTGTCAGACCTCCTGAAAATCACCCAATGTGTTTGCCTACAGTCACGAACACATTCTCATTATGTGCATTTCCTGGGCATGAAGAGAAAGCTTTCCAATGGACCAAAGTTATTACAAATTCCAGAGGTGAAGCTCTGATGTCTAAAAGTCTATGTGTCTATTGCTATGTGTTGGCCTTGCTTATCTTTAGTTGGATTCATTGGTCCAAATGTCACTTCTAGTAAATTCAAAACCATTTATTGAGATCCTACCAAATGCTGAGTACTGACCTGGGTGACTGAGCTACGCTGATGAATAAAGCTTTCTTCCCTGGACGACTTACATTTGCAAAGTTAGGTACAATGACGTACAGTATCAATATAATGTGATGAGACATGTGAATAGGATATTGGCTGAACACCGAGGAGGAATATTGTATCCCAGGTATAAACTCAACGGGGCCTTCTTAGAGGAGATACCATTTGAATCAGATGTCATAAAGGACAAGGAAAACTATGGAAAAGATGCCTCAGAGGCAAATGGGATAAATTTATAAATATATCCCAGTTCCCACTCCAACCTCCATACATTTATAAAGGTCTCAGTCACTAGAGCTTAAAGGAAGAGTGATTCCCTCTTCCTCTCCAATGACAGGGATGTTTCATTTTGGACATGTTGACATTTAGCCGCCTACTGGACATTGGTTTGGATGCTTCTAAACATGTAGTTGGAAACACTTTGATTACATTCAAGTAAGGGATCGGACTCAAGGATGACAATGTGGGCAGCTCCTATACATCATCAGCTGGAGTCCAGGGCACAGATTTCCCATGGAGAGGGCTAACAGCTGCGGGTCATGAATAGAACCAAAGTTTAAGAGACAGGAGGGAACGTGCACACTAGTAGACAGAGCCAGGCAGCTGGAGGAGCAGAAAGCAAACTGGGCGAGGAGGCAGCACTGCAGAAGCCAGGCTGTAGAGAGTTTCGGGAAGGGGAGAAGGTAACACGATTTGACCGTGGCAGTGACACGGGTACTTCCGAGTGCATTTGGGTTGTGCGCTTCGGAAACTTTGGTCAGAGCAGTTTTAATAGCTGTTGCAGTTAGAATATAGATTCCTGTTGGCTAAGAAATGAATAGAAATGAAGAAGTAGATTATTCTTCAAGAAATGTAAATTAAGAATATTTAATAAAAATGGTCAGAGAAAGAGCCACAGGGAACAAAGGATTTTGATGTGTTGTTTTTTTTGAGGTGGGGGAGTCAGTAGAGGACAAGAAGATTTAGAGACTCCCATCCACAAGATATATGATAACCAAGTCTGGCTCTAAGTGAAATATTATTGTCAACATCCAAGACAAATGTAAGTCTAAACCTATTATAAACTCTGATTTAACCCTATATCCAGCCTCGACCTATCTCCTAAGCCCTGGGTCCATATATATTGTCGCCTACTTGGCGTCTCTGTTTGAAAGCATAATGGGTCTCTCAAACCTTCCAAGATCCAAACAGGACCCCAGATTCCCCACCCCCAACTCTCAGGCGTGTCCTGCAGCCTATCTCCCTACTCATCATTCCAGATTC
The DNA here is from genome assembly GCA_004026665.1 of Murina feae. NCBI lineage: Eukaryota > Metazoa > Chordata > Mammalia > Chiroptera > Vespertilionidae > Murina > Murina feae. Next base: position 11,136 of record PVJC01025151.1, on the reverse strand, counting down.
TCCCACCAAAAGCTTTGGGGTCCTGCCCTTGACACTCTTTCTTTTAATATCCCATCTATCCACCAAGCCGGATGGCTCGTCTATAAACCAAATTCAGAGAATGGCTTTTCCACGTCATCCCCACTTCTGTACCATGATCAAAGCCACCATACCATTGTCTCTCATGTGGCATCAGTCAGCTTACTGTTCTTGCATTCAACTTCACTCTTAGAATCTATTCTCCTCATGCTCCCAGAGTTACTCTTGGAAAAAATCAGAACAAGTCACATGGTGACTCAGTATTAGTAATTTCCCTCCCAAAGAGTAAAAGTTAAAAGCCTTTCAGCGATCTACGAATCCCTCCCTGGTTGTGGTAGACTGAAATACTGGGAACCATTCTCTATTATTTTCCCTCCCAATGTGGGCAAGCTGTACCTTTTCTCATCTGTAGATTTGGTACTTGGCCACGTGACTTGCTTTGGCCTGCAGGATATTAGTAGACAGCATGTGAGCAGGCTTGAAGCTTGCAACATGAATGGGTGATTAGGCTCTCCTCCTGCACTCTGGTGCTCTACCTAGAAAAGAGATCTGAGGTTGCTTCTGGCTCTTCAGCCTCAACCCCAGAGTTAACATATGTGGCAGAGGCCTGAGCCCAATCTCCCAGTCTACACACATTGCAGCCCCTAAGTTTTATCTGCAGCACTGTAGGTAACAGCTGACTAATTTGATGATTTCACCCCTTCATGACCCCTCATCTCTCAGCTTCTGCTTCCCTCCCTCCCTACCTCCCTCTTCCAAAGACTTATCGGCCTCTTATTTTTCCTGATCTCAAGCATATCCCTGCCACAGGGCCTTTTCACATGCAGCTACCACCTTCTATTCCATAATATCCAAATAGTGTCAGTCTTCACTTCCTTCAGTCCCTACTTCAGTCATCATCTTAACAGGAGGTCCTCTATGGCCACCCCTCCCTCCAGACCTCCCTTACACCTTGTCTGGGTTTATTTTCCCCCATAGTACTTCATCCTATAAGTGATAAGTTATATATGTTAATTTATTTTTGGCCTGTAACTTACTTCTGTTATATATAGTCTGCTTAGTAATTAAATTCTCCCTAGCCTATAGAAACTTTGAATTCTCCCTATCTAATAGAGAAGCATTCTTTTTCCAACTGTTGTATGTGCATCATGAGGCAATGTGTGAGATGGTAGTAGGAGAGAAATGGACAGATTTTATAGAAATAAATATATTTCATTTCATTTTTAATTACATTTATTGGGGTGGTCGTCTGATATTTAATCATGATTTAGGCTTAGTAATTGGTGAACAGAGGTGGTACAGACGAGCATTGGGAAGCAAGGCAGGACCTGTGCTTGGGGGCCAGAAATCCTCATCACCTTCAGAGCCCTTGAGAACTGTTCTGCATCACAACCGAGCTATTCTGTGACTGATGTTACCATAATGACCTGAGTAACAAAATAAGACAAATGGCATTCTCTAGTCTTTGCTCAATAGGACAGAACAATAATATATTTTAGGAGAAAAACTCTATCAGAAAGGATTGTAATGTTTTAAGTTCAATTTAAAGAATGATAGTTCGGTTATATGACAAATTCATTCATGTGGAACGCTGCTGGTACCTCAGAAATGAGACTTCCCCATATAAATGAAAGGATGTGTAATGAACTTGCTGATTATTTTTACCCCATTCCTCTTTTCTGGCCCATCTCCTCCCACCCTTCCATGGTTTTCTCCTTTTTCTTTTAAAAAGGCAGTTTGTAAAAACAAATCTTTATAGTATAACTTCATCTTTACCACATTTCCCACCTTCTCACCACTGTAGGCCCATAAGATGGTTTTTCAGCCTCATGGGCTACAAAAACTGAATTTTTCATGTGATGATTATTAGAGCAGACATAACTTCTAGCTGCCAGTCCAGCATGTAAGTAACCTGGAGGCCCTTACTCCCATCACACAATAATAAAGGCTGAGCAAACTAAAAATCAGCCACTCTTCTTGGATTCATCAGAGAACTCAGGTCACAGGGCAAACTGCTGCCCCCAAAATTGAAGAGACAGATAAGTGGATACAGAGAGTCACAACTTACAGGAGCAGACCAGTCACAAAAGTCTTTGTGAGAATCAATACTGGGCTAGAAAAGTTTAAACTGTAATTGACAAATTTTTGCAGGCACAGTGTGCACAAGTTTGACAGTTAATAACTCTAGGGGGCCCCATTCGCAGAGTGGCTTCTACACACATTTGTAAATATTGCAGTTTCTTGCAGTGAAGATCAGAGATAAGTCCTCTCCTACTTCTGACTCTAAGTGAAATATTATTTTCAACATTGAAGACAAATGCAAGTCTAAACCTATCGTAAACTTTAATTTAAGTTATTGAATGTAACTGAGGTCAGCCATTTTGAAACATACCCAAGACATTCTGTTATTAACAAGGCCTGGTCTCACCACATCAAAAGAAGGCCTATCTTATATAATAAAGAGGTAATATGCAAATTGACCATCATTTTAACACACAAGATGGCCGGCAGGGGAGGGCAGTTGTGGGGGATCAGGCCTGCAGGGGAAGGCAGTTAGGGGTGACCAGGCCTGCAGGGAGGACAGTTAGGGGCAATTGGGCTGGTAGGGGAGCAATTAGGGGCAATCAGGCTGGCAGGGGAGCAGTTAAGCGTTGATCAGGCTAGCAGGAGAGTGGTTAGGGGATGATCAGGCTATCAGGCAGAAGAAGTTAGGGGCAATCAGGCAGGCAGGCAGGCAAGTGGTTGGGAGCCTGCGGTCCTGGATTGTGAGAGGCAGTAAGACATCCCTCAAGGGGTCCCAGATTGGAGAGGGTGCAGGCTGGGCTGAGGGACCCTCATCCCATGCACAAATTTTGTGCAACAGGCCTCTAGTCTAGTAATAAGAAGGGAACACACGTGAAAAAATGATGAACCTCAGGCTTTATTTGGGAAGTCTCTAGGGAATTCTTTGTGTAAAGGATGCCAGAGGAAGTTTTAGCTTCTGACACCTGCAGCTACAGCAAACAGATAACACTGCCTAATCCCTAGTCAGATAAACAGAAAACTTAACACTAAACCTATTGACCTCAGTGCCATTTACCCCAGACATCCTAAATGGCTTTTAATAACATCAAATATATATACACAAGATATACTAAGACAAAAACAAAAAGGGATTTCTCCTTTTGAAGAAAAGGAGTAATCATCAGGACCAAACTCAGATATGGGAGAGAGATGGAAATGGCCAGGTTGGGAATTTAAAGCAGCTATGGTTAATATTCTAAGGATTTGAAGGCAATAGTGGACAATATGTAAAAACAGGTGGGCAATGTAAGCAAAGAGATGGAAGTCTAAGAAAAAATCAAAGGGAAATGCTAGAGATCAAAAACGCTGTAAAGGAAATGAAGAATGGCGTTGATTGGCTTGTCAACAGATGGGCACAGCTATGAAAAAAAATCAGTAAGTTAGAAAAAAAAAGAGTGCCAATAGAAACTTCCAAAAATAAAATGAAACGAGAAAAAAATGCCCTCCCCCCCAAAAAATAAAATAAAGTAAAAAACAAACCAAAAACATACCCAGAATATCCAAGAACTGTGGGATGATTACACAAGATGTAATATACATAATGGAGATATCAGAAAGGGAAGAAAGATAGAGAAAGGGGCATAAATATTGAAAGTGATGATGACTGATAATTTCACAAAATTCATGATATATACCAAACTACAGATGAAGGAAGTTAGGAAAACATCAAGCAGGAAGCTCAGAGAACACCAAAATAATTGATACCTAGACACATCATATTGAAACTGCAGAAAATCAAAGACAAAGGGAAAATCTTGAAAGAAGCTAATGGTGGCAGCAGGGAGGCAGAACCTTACCTATAAAGGAGCAGGGATAAGAATTACATCTGGCTTTTCCTCGGGATACATGTAAACAAGAGGAGAGTGGAGTGAAACATGTCATGTGTCAAAAGCAAAGACCCACCAACCTCAAATTCTATATCCAGCAAAACGATCCTTCAATCTGTTGCTAGTAGACCCGCCTTGCAAGAAATGTTCAAGGAAGTTCTTCAGGAAGAAAGAGAAGTATGTAGAACAGAAACTTGGATCCACACAAAGTGATAATAATTTTGTTCACTCATTTGTTTTAATTCAAGACATCTCTGTCAATCAGAGCTTCTGATCAGGGTAAGAAAATCAGCACTAATTATTTGAACTAAGGTTAGTTCCAGCTAAAGCAAAGGCATTTCAGTTATCACCAAGAGGAAAAGAAAGATAATCATTAGGATTTTGAAATGGTGGTGATAACTGGAGGGCCTGCAGGGATCTATGGTAGGAAGAATCAGGCAACTGCATATTTTTTTTCCAAAGCCTTAGACTGAATTGGAATAACCCTCAGGTTGAATTCATGTTGTAAGCTTCATTCCATTTTGCTATGAATAAATCAAGAAGCAGGAGTATGGACTAAGTCTAACAATGTAGACTTCCATGTCTGATGATCAGGAAATTGGTGTCAGAATGAACATAAACATGAGCCAATGGCCTTTTAATTGCTAACTGTATCTTAATATCATCTATTGATTCTGTTTCCAATCTGTTTTGCCCAACCAATCCCATAAGCTGCCATCCATTTCCTTGTTAAGAGGGGAAGAGAGGAACACAATTGTCTTCCCCCCGTTGCCCCTCCCCACAGTCAAAATCCAAGCTAAAATGGAACAAAACAAGACCTCAGCAAAAAATATCCGTCCCTGTTCCCAACACCAACTGCTGCTGATAATATCTGTGAATTGTCAGCATTGGAACCTATTCACACTCACGAACACACACTAGAATTTTCTTCCACACATTTACCACCATACGAAAGCAGATGGCAAAACTATTACAGATAAAAGACCAGCAGCAAAAGGGGGAAAAATGCTTCAGATGAAAATACTAGCAAGAATGGATGGTTAAGGCACTTCCTTAACCTAAAGAAGAGCTTCTGTACCATGATCTGCCAGTGACCTAACAGTCAGGGACATCTCACAAGCGAACCCTAGAATGCTTTGGATGCATGACTACTTACACTTCTGATGACAGCACTATCCGGGGAGCTGGAGAACAGAGATCATTACACAACTGCTTAGCAAGACTCCCTGGCAATGTGGGGCAAGATGCTAACCAAAAGGACATACTGAGATGTCACTGCAAGGTAAAGGTAATAGCGGTGGCAATGCTATTGATATTAGCAATCATTATAATAATTCTGGGCATATACACAATACTTCTGTATGTGCAAAATGCACTGCATTCATCACAATGATTAACATTTATACAGTACATGGTAGTTTCCACTCTCTGCTCATTAATTAGAGAATGCTGGTAAATCTGTGGGCAAGTGTTACTACTCCTGTTTTTCAGACAGATGATGCAGAGAAATTAATTGACTTTTCCAAGGCCTCATGATATGTCTTTGACAGAATCAGGATTCCACTTTTATGTTCCAGAATCTCTGTTTTGTATTCCCTCTTCGCAAAGCTGAGTGGTTGATTTCATTTGAAAGGGAAAGGGACGTGCCTAGGACATGAAATGTCATCATCACTCCCATTGCCTTTGAGGTGTCATTAAGTGCACCTGAATTTGAGTTGTCATTAAGTGCACATTGAATCTATTTTCATAATAAAACTTCAGGGGATGGGGAAGCATTTCTCAAAAGTCGTCATAGCACAGTGGTTCTCATCCTTGGCTCAGGCTGCACCCCCAGGCCAAGTCGAGGAAAGTCTTCTGGGTGTGGACCCAGCAATCAGTACTTTTGAAAGCGCCCCAAGGCTTCCTAATGGGTAGTCAAGGTTGAGTGAGAACTGCTGATCTAGGACAGTGGTTCTCACACCTTAGGGAGCATCAGAATTACCTGGAAGGCTTATTAAAGCATAGATTGCTTGGCTCCACTCCCAGAATTTCTGATATAGTCAGTCGGGAATGATGCTTTATGACTGCATTTCTAACCAGGTTCAGGAGTTGCCAAGGACCACTCTTACCCCAGAGCCACGCTTTTAGAAGCACTGGTCTAAGGTATTTTAGATACTGCTCTAAGAATTACTATTTTTTCCCCAAGATCACTTCGAGCCCATGCCCTGAGACTTTCATAACTGGACAGACTGGTACTGGCAGTCATGGTGGGTAGACACTGGCCAAATCCTGGGCACACAGGAAGGTGGCATTCTCGTGTCACTTACAGGGAGGCTGACAGCATGGGACTGACTACTAGCCATGGAGGGTGGGAAGGAATGGCACTCTTGGGCCCAGCCATGAAAGGCCCTGCTCCATCTTCCTCACTCTCCCACTGCCCAGCCTTCTAGCCTCTCATCCGTGTTTGGATGCTGGGCGGCTCCCCAGTGGTGATGCCACAGAAGGGAACTCTGGTCCAGAACCCACCAGTTAGCTGAGACAGATGGAGGGTCTGTGCAATCCACTCCAGGCAGGAAAGGGAGTAAGAACTAACTGTAGTGCTTTTAGCCTCTAAGATCTCAGGGCTTCTTTCTGCAGCATAGTCTAACCCACTCCGTCACACACAGGATGACCAGGGGACATTGTTGGGGTTGGTCCTAACCTTCTTTAAAGATCAACTAAATCTGACAACGAGGAAGAAAGAGGCCTGAGGAAAATATTGAAAAGGAAGTGATAGCTACAAGCCTCAGGACTTAAGAATGTGGCTGAGCCTGTCCGGAGTGGCTCAGGTGGTTGAGCAGATACGCTGTGCACCGAAGCGTTGCCGGTTCAATTCTTGGTCAGGGCACATACCTGGGTTGCAAGTTTGATCCCTAGTTGGGACGTGTAAGGAAAGCAACCAATCGATGTTTCTTTCTTACATCAATGTTTCTCTCTCCTCTTCTCTCCTTTTTCTCCTCCTCCTCCTTCTCTCCATAAACATGCTCTCGGATGTGGATTAAAAAAATTAGTGGCTTAATACATAAATAAATATTTACTTTTAAAAAGAGAAAGTGACTGAGTCAGAAGTTGAAAAATTCAGCAAAAACCTAAAATATTCCCATCCGAGCATCAGCATCTGAAAGGTCTGCTGGTCGTGACATATACTAGTAAACGTAAAAGAAAATATAGCAGCTCTGGGTTTGCCCAACACAGGGCTATCAAGAACTGAATGGTCAGTGGCCTGGCCAGTATGCCAAGGTTGTAGGTTCCATCCATGGGAAGGGCAAATGCAAGACTCAATCAATGAATACATAAATAAGTGGAACAACAAATCAATATCTCTCTCTCTCAAATCAATAAATTTCAAAAAAAGACAATGGTCATAAATAAAGTGTTAAGAACTGACCAATGCACCACATTGACAATGGAGGGCACAGCCTATAGATCTTTGAAAACACGAATGGATAAAAATTTTTAAAACCACTAAGCAAACAAACGCTGTGCCCTTCTTCCCTCTGGGACTCTTCTCTCCAATGCCAGCCCTTGCGATGATGTTCCTGATTTCAGAAAGCATCCCACTCAAGCCTGTGGGACAGAGGGTGCTGCTGATGAGGAAAACAGAGAGCTGGATGTCTGGGTGGGTGGCGTACATTGTTTCAGAAATAATCAGGACAGTAGCCACTCTGGCTGCTCATCCAGGCAGGGCAACCCCTCTGCCAGGGCTTCTGGCCTTCTCCAAGGCCCAGCTGTGACCAGAGGGCCCAACTGCACAGCTGCTAAGTTTCCAAACGTAGTCCTGTTTCCCAGCTGCGGTGCCATATTATTCGAATTTGTTTGCCATCAGCTTTAATTGAGACAGTTTTAATTTTCCAGCACTAAGGTGGCTCCTCCCTGGCACAACACCCACAACAAGAGAGGCTGCTGTTTCCGCCCCCCCAGCCTCCACCATGGCCTGTGCCCAGCAACAGTGGAGACCCCTTACCCACAGCCCCTCACGGGATGTGACAGGAGAGGAGGCAGCATGTGACCAGAGTCTGTGGTGAATGAGTCTTCCCTAAACCACAGAGCCTCATAAAAAAAAGTTAAATTTTCCCTCTTCAAACCCAGGTCCCCTTTTATTCTCTGTAGTATTTTTTTCAAGTCTTCCCAGGAGCTTCTCATGAAGCCAGCCGGAGGAACTCAAACTTGATTCCAATCTGATTATCCAACATGGCCCTATCGGCTGAGACAGCACCATTTATCACACTAATAGGAAGGATAGAAAACTGGGACCCCATCCAACAGGAGTGTTTTTATCACATGTTGCACTGTCTTACAAATCCAATTATCACCAGCTGAAGGTCTTAACAGCCCTTGAATTGCAGCCTTCAAGTCGTAAAGGACCGGGATGCACAATTTCTTGGATTCTTCGGGTTGAACATTAGTCAGTGCACTCACAGGCACCCAGACCACGTGATTATCTCAGGGCTCAAGCTGTCTATGGAACGCGTGTCCTAAGTTTAACCAACGGATTTAAGAGAAGCATTCACTGGGAAATACCATTGACTTTACTCTGCTCAACAAATATGAGCCTATGATGTCACTACACAGTCAGAAGTAGCATACTGGAAGCTAACTGTTACAAGGCTCCTGGGTGAGCACATGGCCACTGGCAGAAAGAGGGGGCAGGGTCTTTTGCAGGGTCACATGGGACTAGAAGTTTCCTTACAAATTTAGAGAGCTGTGATAACAAATATCATGTGAACTTTGAAGAAAACAGCCTCAAAGTTACAAATAGAAAGATCTGAGAACGTTACTCAATAAAAATCAGTGACTTCTGCTATGGCAAAGAAAGGAGACAGGCAAAAATTCTGTCCACCCAAACAAACAAATAAAAACAAACGAACAAACTATAAAGTTGAACAACCACAGAAGTGATGTGAAAGTTGAGCAGGGGCATACAACAATCTGAGAAGCATCTATTCTTGTAAAACTGCTGAGCTTTGGCTGAAGAACCATAGGGATTTGTGGTGCTCTGACCCTGACTCCCACCCAGTCAACACAACAAAGGGGTCTTCCCCGGTAGGGCAGGTTTTGAGAACCAGTAACTCTGCTGCCATTGGTCATGGTGCTCACTTGACTTACAGCAGTGTGTGATGCTGTTGCCGGTGTTGTTGATAGAAATGATGCGCTTAAATACTGGAGCAAGGCTGATTATTCTATTAGTGTGAGGTTTTGGTCAAAGTTGGGCAAGAACATATCTGAATGCATGTAGTACAGCATCGCCTAAAAGGCTCAAGTCAACCATATACTCTTTATTCACACTGAGTCTGTGAACATGAGCAGAAAAGACACAAAGGGCCCCCAGGAGAAGGTAAAAACAAACAAACAAACAAAAAACAGGGCATTTGAAAATGGCCTGAACGTTCTCAAAAAAAAAAAAAAAAAAAAAAAAAAAAAAAAATATATATATATATATATATATATATATATATATATATATATATATATAATTTTTTTTTCCAGAGGAAGGGAGAGGGAAAGAGAGAGATAGAAACATCAACAATGAGAAAGAGTCATTGATTGGCTGTCTCATGCACAGCCCCTACTGGGGATCAAGCCAGCAACCCAAGCATGTGCCCTTGGCCAGAATCGAACCCGGATCCTTTGGTCCGCAGGCCAATGCTCTATCCACTGAGCCAAACCAGCTAGGGCTAAGGCCTGAACTTCCATTGTACTCTTCTACCCACACACAAACCTAGCAACAGAAGGCTTATTGGCTTGAGGTGTTTGAGCACAACCTCCGCTCCATCACTGGCTCAGCTACAGAGACACAGGAGCAACCTTGCCCTGTAGGAGGCTAGGATTAAAAATTAAAACAAAGATACTTTCAAGAATCTGAACAAAGACATTACTGGCTGCACACTGCACAGCAGAGAAGACAAAACAGCTTGTTCTAGCCAGTTTGCTAAACAAACAAAAAATAGCAAAACAACAACTTCCAGGGGGGAAATATAAGGATGCGGGATCCAGATTTGCCATGATACATCATCTAAAATTTCTACTTTAAAAAAAAAAATGATGAGAGGCACAAAGAAGAAAATTGTGGCCCATACTCACAAAAGTAGACTTACAGAAACTGCCTGAATGCCCCAAATGTTGAGTTGAGAATTCAAAACTTCAAAGCGGCAATTATAAACATATTTTAAAAACTGAAACACGCGCACATGCTTTTACAAGAAATTATGACAATAATAAATCAGTAAACAGATTTTCAACACAGAAACAAATTATAAAGAACCAACTGCAATTCCTGAAGTGGAAAAGTATACAATGAGAAGAGGAAAATTTGACGAGAGGACTCAATAGCAGAGTTGAGATAACAGGCAAAAGAATTAATAAACTTGGAAATGGATAAATAGAAATTATTTTAACTGAAAAGCACAGGGGAAAGGAAGATAGAAGAAAAATGGATAGAGCCTCAGAGTAGCACCACATATGTAATGGGAGTCTCAGGAGAGAAAAGGGCAGAACACATATTCAATGAAATAATTGGAAAAACTCCCCAAAGTTAATGAAATACATGAATTTACATATTGAAGATGTTCTGCAAATCCAAAGTAGGATACCTACAAAGAGCCAGTCCCATATCTAGACACATAATATATTCAAACTATTAAAACCAAAGGGAAAGAGAAAATACTGTATTGACAGCAGTAAGAGAAAAGGACAGGACACCAAGTGATATAGCCAAGGCTGACTTCTCATCTGAAACAATGGAGGCAAAGCACTGGATGACATATTCAAAGTACTGAAAGGAAAAAATACTCCTAACCAAAAATTCTCTACCCAGCAGAACCCTCCTTCAAATATGAAGGAGAAATACAGACATTTTCAGATAAACAAGGCTGCTAGTTGACCTACAAGTAATATAAAAGAAAGTATTTCAGAATGAAAAATATGATTAGATGATGACTTAAGTTCACACAAAGAAATGATGAACACAGAAATAGTAAATATGTAGAATCATATAAAAGTCTCTAGAAATAATATTTTCATTTCTCATCTAACATATTTAAAATCTAAAATTAAATAAAGCTAAAATCCTAATAATATATAATTGTCTTTTTAACATTTGAGGACATAATATATCTGACAATAGCACAAAAGTAGGGGGGAGAAAAAAGAGCTATAAAGGAGTGAAATTTCTATACCAGACTTTAGTTAGCATTAATCTTTTTTTTTTTTT